>SNQJ01S0033274.1:199317-225341 GCA_010110895.2 Picea sitchensis
CCCTAACTTGAAATAATCATAACTATGTACCTATAATGAATAAATATCTAAAAATGGTACACAATCTTCTTCAATGTCTTTTATGCAATTCCTCTAGGTTTCACTACTTGGAACCTCTTAGAAAAAGAGTTATAGCAAAAATGACATACCTTGTTGAATTCTGGCTTATTCCAAAGAGCAAACTTGTAGAGCATGCCCCGAATGGAATATTTGTTGTATGGATCTGAAAATGGTACAAAGAATACTAAAAACCGTACTCTAAATAATACATTTGGTATTACTTAATTTGGATCTGTTATGAAGAAGTTATGACGTTTTTACTCGAAAAACTTGTTTTACAACAACCCACAAGCTGAAATGTTGAACAAAACTACTTGGATATGTTTCCTCACCAGCCTCCCAATTTCACGGTCTGAATCATTCTAGAAAAAAAGTTATTGCCAAAATAGTGAGATGACCTGTGAATAACATACCTTAGAAAGCATCATCAAAAGAATTTATCCTCCCTTGAATTTCAGCCTTATTTACTTCACCTTCCCTCTGAAATTCAGCTTAGATATCCTTTGGTTACCTCAGTCACTTGTAGATATTCAATATGCTCAAGTGTGATTAAAATGAGAGAGCCTTGCCTCTTATTTATACTTTCATGTAGCTTCCTCAAGGGATTACCTTTTAACCATCTTAACCCACTTTCCTTATTTTAGGGTTAACCCACTTCTAACCACTTGTCCACTTAGTAATTTCTCCATTAACTTTGTTATTTAAATAATTTCTTTTGTATCTAGTTTGACTTATAGTACACTCATCACTTCACTTTATTATTTAAATTATCTTCTAACCATCTTAACCCACTTTCCTTATTTTATGGCTAACCCACTTCTAACCACTTGTCCACTTAGTAATTTCTCCATTAAATTTATTATTTAAATAATTTATTTTGTATCCACTTTGACTTATAGTACACACATCACTTCACTTTAGTATTTAAACAATTTCTTCTTTGCAACTACTTTGACTACTTTGACCTTTTGGGGCTTCTAGATGACTCATGAGGGTTCTCCAACTTCACATGTCCATAACTCTCTAATCGTGAGGAGTTATGTGATGTTCCACATACCACCGGAAATGGCATGACATGTACTATCCATCTAGAATAGTTTTACCTGCAAATATATCAAAACTCATACATTATCCATCAAACAAAATTGGGGTTATTACCCAAACCATTGTGCTACCAGACTTTCTTCAAGGGCTGACATCAATGAAAACCAAACCAATTAATCAACAATATCCCCCTTTGGCATTGATGTCAACACTCTGATGCAATACTAAATTCATGTCACTCATGATCCTCCTGTGACCATGGCTATGATCCAGATTTACGAGCGGAACGAATTGATTAATAGACTAAATACAATAAACATAGAGATATGAATAATAACACAAATATCTAGTGAACAATATATTCTATTAAATAATGAAATAGGATGAAATTGTAAAACTGCAGAAATGAAACACTTGCTCGAATGGTGGTATCTATCTCTGAGAAAAGATTTGGCTTCTACGCGCATCCGTCTAAGAAGAATGGATTACAATGAGGCTCTAGAAGCTTTTTTGATATTACTCATGAATTCCAAAACCATAGACATCCAAAAACCTAACCCTAGAAGGTGAAATGCCAAAAGTCATGTGGGCCCTATGGGTAATTTGGTGTAATTTGGTACCTCAACTTCCAAGGGTCGTAAATTTTGCATACGACCTCCGTTTTAGGAACATGATAGCCTGTTGGATAGGTCTTTCAGAGAAATACACATTATGTCATAAAAATATTTCTATGTCTACAGTTTGACTGTGGTGAGCCAAAAAAACAACATTTAGGGCCCCAAAGCGGCCCTGGAAGTACAACAAGATGTGCTAACATGAAAACATACAAAATAATCTAGTTGGATTAGGCGAGAGGCCACTTGTATCCACTTGGAGGATGTGTGGGGCTTCAAACAGCCCCAAAAGTGTAGAACTCACAATTACAAAGTAGTACAGAAGAACGTGTTGAACAAAAAACAGACATGAGGATCCATTTGGAATAGGTGGGTGGCCACCATTATCCACCTGGATCAATCCTCCCCCCTTAAGAATCAATGGTCTCCATTGAGTTGAGTTCCCCCATCAGGTGATGAAACTTCTGCTGGATTTGGCCTCGGCTGAGCCACTTGCCTTGGTGTAGGAGTTGCTCTGCCTTGACAAGTCGATAAAGTTGGATCTGCTGTTGGCGAGTGCCCTTGACCTATGTGCCCACTATCTGATCAGTGGATTTTTGTTCCATGTAGCTAGGGTTGATCTCTGTTGGTGTCATTGGTTTTGCGATCTCGGAAGTGTCCAATAATGGGGGAAAATATGGCTGAAGGAGGTCCACATTGAATACTAGATGCAAACCAAGGAAGGGTGGAGTTTTGAGCTCAAAATCATTGCTACCCACATCCTTGGTGATATTGTAAGGCCCATAACGAAGTGGCTGAAGCTTCTGATGGGGTCAGATGAGACGTGCCTTCTGTAAATGTAACCAAACTTTGTTGCCAACCTGAAACTTGTGTGGTAACCTGTGTTGATCATGGCGCTGCTTGTACTTAGCATTGGATTTCTTTAAAATCTCTTGGACCTATTGGCATATGTGATGAATCCTCTCAATGAATCTGGTGGCTTTGTCGATCGTAGAATTATCAGGGGAAGAGTCTGTCTGTGTGGTGGCAAGAGGAAGTGAAACATCAATGGGTCCCAAGGGTTGGAATCCCAGATCCACCTGAAATGGGATATGGCATGTGGAAATATGGAGAGCCCTATTGTAACTGTGTTGGACATATGGGAGACTTGTGTCCCATGTACATAGATTCTTAGAATTGTAGATGCACAAGATGTGCACAATCATCTGATTGACGACCTCTATTTGGTCATCAGTTTGGGGGTGGAAAGCAATGGATTTTGTGAGCTTGATGTCCAATAGAGACCAGAGACTTGACCAAAAGGTGTTGAGGAACCTACTGGCTCGGTCGGAGATGATGGTCTGTGGTATCCTAAAGTTGAACCACACTCATTCGAAGAAGAGATTGGAAGTATTTGTTGCTGTGACATTCTTCTTACAGTCTATGAGGATGGCCATCTTCAAAAATTGATAAATGACCACAAAGACATAGTCATTTCCTTTCTTGGTGGACGACAAACCAGACATGTAGTCCATTAAGATGGATTCCCAAGGCTTCTCAGGAATAGAAAGAGGGGTGCATAAGCCTTGCTTCTTGATGGTAGGCTTGGCAATGGCACAAACAATGCAAGATATGATATATTTGCTGACGTCCTATCGAAGTTTTGGCCAATAAAAATGCTTCTAAAGAATTACCATAGTTTTCTCTATGCCAAAATGTCCTGCCACCCGACTGTAGTGGGCTTCCCAAATTAGTTTTGCATGCTCACTTGTAGGAACACAGAGATGGCCTAGGTGGTGTTAGTAACATTTCTCGTCCGAAGCACAAGAGTGATCAGGTATGCAAGTGGCGCGATGAGCGTCAAGCGTAGCTCACAGAAGAAATCCATTTCAGGCCTAGATCAAGCAAGCGAGCACTCTGATTTCAACAGTCAGGATGCATCCAAAGGATCAAATCAACGGTTGGTGGGAAATCACGGTTAGCAAATCTATGCCGAGGTTAGCGCAATGGATAGCCCCCATATCATGTGCAGGGATGGATGACAGCCGTTCATCCCAAAGGACATGTGGCACGAGATCTGGTCACGTCGGCTTTTCAGCAGTCGCAAGTTCAAAGGGTGAAGTTTTTATGTTGTTGTACATCTCAAAAACCTGAACCCTGAAGTGCCAATAGAGCCTAAATTTGGGCCCACAATATCGAGGGGTAGTCTCAGCCGTTCATCTAAAATGAACACCTGGCACGCGATTAGGCTCCCCGCCTTTTCGCCCATCGAGATTTTGAAACGCAAGATGCAGCTCCCTCATATCGCCGATGCATGAAGCAACGAAAGCGTCTAGGACTTGGAGCCCATAGCATCATTGGGTGAATTCGGAGCCATCAGATCTAGAGGGACACGTGGCGCCAACTCAAGCCATCTTGGCGTTTCGCTCATCGCGATTTCAAGGGACAGGGATCTACCCCTTCCTATTCACGAATGTTGAAAGCTCCTTTGAGAGTAAACACAGGGTTACAACCCAGGGTCACCTGGGAAGTAAAAGAGCTACGCAAAGGGGGCTAAAAGTGTCGGGATCAGTTGTTGAAAGGTTCATCGCATTCTCCAGGTTCTATTTGATCTGACCTCAAGCCTGTTTTCACTTGAAGTAAATGAAGGTAAGAAAGAGTGGTTGAAACCTCCCTTCGTGCATTAAGTGCAATATATGGAGAGCCTGGTCAATGGTCTACTCGAGAGGGTCTTGTGTACCATTTTTTCCAAAGAGGCCATGCCTAGTCCTCGACTGGACAGAGGAGGTCTGCGCACACTAACTTGTCTCTTAATAACTCAGCTACTCCTCTTACAAGATCCATGCGCAGTTAAGATGGTGTCTGATGAAGGATATCTGCCAGAATTTGGCTGAAAGGACACCAAGCCTTGGATGACTGAGCACGCTGCGGTTAGGCGAATTTTCTGAGTATATAGACTCAGTCTTTGTATTTTTGTAATCTATCAATGGTAGAGCAAAGCTCTCGATTATAAAAGTTTTAGCAAACACCCTAGTTCTCTGGTTATGCATATGTATGTAAGATTTCTTGTTTAATGAAAGACAGTCTTCTCATCCCATCTAATTTCATCTCATGCTGAGAGAGTTCGTGATCGACTGATTCGCACGAATTATGGCAATTATGTTGTGATAAAGGATTTATTGTGGCATTATTGTTTTCTCTGGTTTTTTGCGTTTGAATGTAAGAAGATCTTGTGTTTAGATGTCTTCTTCTATAGTCTGTTAGGAACCTGATGTTTATGACAGACCTTTGCATCTCTCTGATACAAATCTTCCCCCTACTCACCCTTACTACAACTCACTGTCTGAAGTTATCTAAGACCTCACTTGCCCATGCATGTCTGGCCTAGTTTCGTAGTTAGAACCACATCATTTGAGTTAACCTCCATTTGATCACCCCATTAAGAAAATCGTGACATAAATTGATGGGTGTCGGGATCTGCTCCTGCTGCAATCTAGGGGTGACTTCCAACGCTAACATTTCTGGTGCCGCTGCCGGGGATGAAGTTGAAAATTTTCCCTGGGATTGAACGACATTGAGCCTCTGATTCTGAAGGTGCATCGGGTATCAGAGCCTTCGAGGATTACTACTGTGCACCTGGTGACTCCATTGTGACAACTCCACTGTGGCGAACTTGCCGTGTTAATTATGGCTTTCATAGGTAGACACACGTGGTCTCACCCACAGCTGCCTCTAGCTACACCTGAAACTAATCCATATGTGGTTCTCAGAAAAGGAAAGGCCACTGACGAAGAAGATTCCACCACCGAACCAGGTAATCCTCCATCTCCTTATGTAAGAACTCTATTTTCTCCTCCTCAGTTTCTTAATAGACCTCCTTCAGAGGTTTCCCGTTTCCTGAATTTTGGGAGTGTTCTAGCTGAGTTTTCCCCTCCTGGTCTGGGATTGGAGGGAGAAATCCTTGTCACTCCCCTCTCCTCTGAATCTGTACCTTGGCATAGACCCAGGACTACATAATATTTCCCCACTCCTATTTCTACTACTCCTTCTCTTGTTACTATTACCACTCCCGCACAAAGAGGAGTGTCTATTGACTTGAGCCTGAAAGCCTTCTCCTTAAATCCCCCTTTGTTTCCCACCCCGCTCCGAGACTCATTCCCAGTAGCCCCTTCACGAACTCCTTCTCCTCCAAGTTCTCCCCCACATAACATTCCTATGGATAGTGCTAATCCCCCTCTAAATAGAATTGACACCATAGTCGCTGTCAGATATGCTCCCTTAATCCTACCTCATCCTATGAATCCTCTCCCTGTTGGAGACTACTTGAAGTACCTACCCAAGTTCACCGGAGAAAGGGACATAACTGCAGAAGAACACCTGGCTTCTTTCTACAGTTATGAAGACAACCTCAACATTGAAAATGAAGATGTCTGTATGAGAGTCTTCGTCCAGAGCCTGGATGGCAAGGTGAAAAAATGGTTTAGAGGATTGGCCCCTGGATCTATTGTTGGGATCGAAGCCCTGGATAGTGATTTCCTGAGACAGTGGGGAGATAGGAAGGATTTCATGTATTACATGACAGCGTTCGGGTCTTTGAAGAAGATGGAAGGAGAGTCTGTCTCTGAATTCTCCAAAAGATTCAATAAGATGTATAATAAAATCCCTGCCGAAATAAATCCCTCAGAAGCCTCGGCCAAGATTTCTTATGCTAGTGCATTTGGCCCCAATTTCTGTCTTTTATTGAGAGAAAGAAGAGCCAGCTCCTTAGCTCAAATGAAATATGTGGCCATAGAAGTGGAATCCAATGTATTAGCAGCTGATAGACTGAGGAACAAGGCCGACGCAGGCAGAATAAAGGAAAGATTCAAAGCCTCAACTTCTAGCCCGTCGGTGCCCCACCCTCAAGTGGATGAACTGACCAGGATGGTGAAGTCTCTGTCTATAGAGATGGAGAGAATGAAGGTGGAAGGGATGCAAGCATACAAGGGCCCCCAAAACGCCGAAAAAAAAGGAGGTTTCATGAGGCCAAACAATATTAATTCCCCGACTATGCAAAGGGAGAGGGGAAGAGACAGAGAAGACCAAAATATTCAGGCCCCTTTTCAAAATAACTTCATGGCTAAGGGGGAAGAAGGGGAAACAGATGAGCTTGATCCTGAAATCCATTGCTTTGGAGAAAATCCTCCTTTTCCTCATTTGACTCAATCAGCATAAGAGGAGTCTCTCATGGACAATCAGCTAAACGAACTGAGCAAACGGGACAAGACTAGTGGCCGCCAAGGAAGATATGACATGAGGTCCCAAAAGAAGGAGATAACACCTGATCTTCATGAGCAATCCACTAGAACAGAGAAACCTACTAATGAAGTGGTGGATGGTCACAGAGGTAAGAAGCACCAACCCCTCTCTCCCATAGTCCAGAATCATGTTCCCGAAATAAGAGAAATCCCAAAGCTTACACCTTCTTTTAATTTCGAACATGAAATTCAAAAGATCAGAATCCCTGTGCCACTAACTGAGTTGATTAAACATGAAGGGTTCAAGAAATGCTTCTCTGAGATTTTACAGTTTGATACCTCATGCCTTCCCACAGACTCCATCAATTTGCAAGATGAACAACCTGCAGTTATCTTAGGACCTATGGTAGAAGACAGGAATGACTCATCCCCTCCCTTCTACACTTCCTTGAACATACATGACAAGGTACTGCACAACTACTTGATGCATTCAGGGGCCTCTCATAACCTCATGCCCAAAATGGTCATGGAAGAATTAGGGCTGGAAGTTACCTGAGCTTATCATGACCTCTATTCCTTTGACTCCAGGAAAGTTCAATGTCTCGGGGTTATCAAAGACCTAATCGTGACCTTGTTTCAGTTGCCCATGAAAAGTGTGGTCATGGATATTGTAGTGGCTGATTTCCCCCCGAAGTTTGGTATGTTGTTATCAAGATCTTGGATAAAAAGACTGGGGGGAACCTTGCAAATGGACCTCACATATCCTACTATCCCAGTGTTTGGAGGAGAGCATAGAAGGCTATATAGGGAAGCCCAACTAGCCTATATAATCAGTGATGAAGCCAATCCTACCAACCATCCCATTTTTGCCTTGGACACTGATTTAGGTTCCAGCTTACTGCAACTCACTCATTCTCCCGAGCCTCCTCTTAAACTCAGAGAGCAGCCCACTACTCCTCATGAGTTTCCTCCCTCCATCACCCCCATCTGGAAAATGTTTTTTGATGGAGCCCGTTCCAGGGAAGGCGCTGGTGCTGGGGTGTTTTTTGTGTCCCCTTCTCAGGAAACCATGTCCCTGTCATATAAGCTGGAATTCGAAACCACCAAAAATGTGGCAGAGTATGAAGCCCTTGTTCTAGGATTGCGAGCTGCTAGGGAAATGGGAATTCAGGAGGTAGGAGTGTTTGGAGATGCAGAGTTGGTGGTCCAATAGATTAGGAACGCTTATGAGGCTAAGCACCCTCGACTCAAAAATTACAGAAATGAAGTATCGGACCTAATTGACAATTTCTTCTCAGCCTTCAACATCTCTTTTATTCCAAGGGAAGATAATGCTGTGGCTGATTCTTTAGCTATTTCAGCTAGCCAGTTCAAGGTCCCTCACCGTCTATGGCCAAATATGATGTTGAAATAAAATATAGGCCCTCAGTACCGGACAATGTTAAGCATTGGAAGGTATTCGAAGATGATTTGGAAATCGAGAAATTTCTCCAATCTGTGGATAAATTTTCTACGTTGCACATTGATCAGGATCCTGACACGGAAGGTGACCCTCACCCTGAGGTGTTTTTAAATAACATTGCTAACCACCAGATTATTCAGCTACCTAGCAATCACATTCTGAGGGGACTAGTCCCGTTAGAAAGATTGTTCGATGGGAATGATGTGGCAGTAAAGGGTAGGGTTGCAGATGAAGATGCCGACATAGCCAAGTGCAACATTGGCACACCAAAGGAGCCTAAGTTTGTCAAGCTGTCAAGGAGTTTGACCAAAGAACAGAGGGTCGAATATACTGATTTGATGAGAGAGTTTGCTGATGTGTTTGCATGGAAGTACAAAGAAATCAAGACGTATGACACATCCGTCATCGAACACAAGATCCCATTGAAGGAAGGGGCTAAGCCTTTTAGGCAGAAGCTCAAACAGATAAATCCCATGTTGTTGCCTATCATGGAGAAAGAAGTGAAGAAGTTGTTAGAAGCCAAGATCATCGTCCCCTTAAGATACTCCGAATGGGTGGCCAATTTGGTTCCAGTAAGAAAGAAAAGTGGAGAAATCAGGCTTTGCGTCGATTTCAGGAACCTGAACAGGAGCTCAAAGAAAGACAATTATCCCCTGCCCAACATGGAACACATATTGCAGAGGGTAACCAGGGCATCTAGGATTTACATGATCGACGATTTCTCTGGCTATAATCAGATATCGGTCATGCCTGAAGACAAAGAAAAGACAACCTTCACCACTCCTTGGGGCACGTTCATGTATGCCAAAATGCCATTTGGGTTGATGAATGCAGGAGCCACATTTCAACGAGCCATGGACATAGCCTTCATCGGGGAGAAAGATCAGTTTGTGGTGATCTATTTGGATGACATCATAGTCTTATCGAGGTCGGATAAAGAGCACTGCTGTCACCTGAGAAAAATTTTCTCAAAGTGTCGAAGGTTCGGCCTTTCCCTAAACCCCAAGAAATATTTATTTGCTATGGAGGAGGGGAAGCTATTAGGTCATATAGTATCAGAAAAAGGAGTGAGGATTGATCCTAGCAGAGTGGAGGCAATTCGGACCCTGTCGCTTCCCAGTTCAAAGAAGGAAGTTCAGGCCTTTTTGGGGAAGATTAATTTTCTGAGGAAATTCGTCTCGAATTTTGCTGAACTGGTGAAACACATCACAGCTATGCTCAAAAAGGGAAATGAAGTAAAATGGATGGTCGAACCTAGGGAATATTTTATCCAAATTAAAAGAGCATTGACTGAGGCACATGTGCTGATCAATCTTGACTATTCCAAAGATTTCCTAATCTTCTCTTTTGCTTCTTTTGATACAGTAGCAGTGGTCTTGTTGCAGAAAAATGAGGAAGGGCAAGAGAAACCCATTGCCTTCTTCAGCAAGGCATTAAGAGATGCAGAGGTCAGATATGAAATCATGGAAAAGTAGGCCTATGCCTTAGTGAAAGCTCTCAAAGCTTTCAGAGTCTATGTCTTGCACTCAAAGGTGACTGCATACGTTCCTTCGGCCTCTGTGAAGGACATCCTTGTACAGTCCGACATTGATGGGAAGAGGAGTAAATGGATAGCCAAGACCCTAAAATTTGACTTTGAAAGAAGGCCTACCAAATTGATCAAAGGTCAAGGCTTAGCCAAGCTATTGGCCGAAGCTAATCGCAAAGATTTGGGGGTGGATTTTGTCAATAAACAATCAGAAAATCAGCAGAATCAATTGTCCGACGTAGGCCCTCAAATAGAGCCCCCATTGGCTCGATGTCCTTGGTATAAGGATGTCATATGCTTTCTGCAAGAGTTGCGGCCTCCAGACGGCCTGCAAAGAAACAAAGCAAGAGCTCTAAAGCTCAAGGCAGTCAGATACTGCCTTGTTGATCAAGTTTTATATTGGAAGGATCCCATGGGGTTGCTTTTAAAATGCATGGATCCACAAGAGGCCATCAGGATCATGGTCGAATTTCACAGCGACCTATGTGGAGGGCACCATTCCTGGAAGAACACAACCCACAAAATCCTCAGAGCTAGTTACTACTGGACCACCTTGTTCGCTGATGTCCATAGAAGAGTTAGAGCCTATATCCCATGCCAAAGATTTTCTGGAAAGCAACAACTCAAGTCCCTGCCTTTAAAGCCTGGAATTGTTTCGGGACCTGTCCAGCAATGGGGCCTAGATTTCACTGGAGAAATTCACCCCGCTTCCAGTGGGCAGCACAAATGGATCCTGACTGCCACCGATTTCTTTACTAAGTGGATTGAAGCTATCCCCACCAGGAGTGCTTCCCACAAGGTAATCATCGGGTTCCTGGAAGACCTCATCGTAAGGTTCGGCTGCCTTAGAAAGATTGTTACTAACAACGCAGCCTCTTTCAAGGCTGAGCTGCTAGTCAAGTTCTGCGAACAATTTGGGATCAAGCTGATTCACTCCACCTCGTACTATCCCCAGGGAAATGGTTTAGCAGAGTCCTCCAACAAAAGCCTAATAAGAATCATCAAAAGACTGTTGGAAGACAACAAAAGGGCTTGGAACTCGAAGCTGAAATTCGCTCTATGGGCTGATTGGGTGACCACAAAGAAATCTATAGGCATCTCTCCTTTTCAGTTGGTTTACGGAGCAGAAGTTGTTCTCCCGTCTCAGCTGGCTATTCCCGTAGCGAAATTCTTCCAGGATTATCAAGAAGAGCCCAATGACATGATCAGAAGAATCCATCAACTGGTAGAGGTCCAGCAGGCCAGAGAATAGGTAATGATCAGAATTCAACACCATCAGCAGGCGATCAAGTAAGTTTTTGATAAGAAGTCCAAGAAGAAGGAGTTCCAGATAGGAGACCTGGTACTGAAATGGGATGCTCCTAAGCAGGACAAGGGCAAACATGACAAATTTGAAGCCCTGTGGATCGTCCCCTTCAAGATCTCTGAAGTTTTCTCAAATAACACGTATAAGTTGTAGGATTTGGAGGGCGAAGAAGTTTTCAGTAGCCCAGTAAATGGCCATTTTCTTAAAAAATGTTTTAACTGAGCCTTCCCTGGCTCCTGTGTTTTGTAAATATTGATCTTTTTAGTTCTTTGTTTTTATTGTTTTATTTGTTTCGTCTTAGTAAATGACTCCATAGCCCAACAGCAAGGCACTGAAGCTGCAAAATGATTCCTTAGAGCATCACAGGGATGACTCTATCCCCCATGGAGCCTAATGTTAGTAACATTTCTTGTCCAAAGCACAAGAGCGATCAGGTCTGCAAGTGGCGCGATGAGCGCCGGGCATAGCTCACAGAAGAAATCCATTTCGGGCCTAGATCAAGCGAGTGGGAACTTTGATTTCAACAGTCAGGATGCATCCAAAGGATCAAATCAACGGTTGGCGGGAAATCGCAGTTAGCAAAGCTGCACCGAGGTTAGTGCAATGGATAGTGCCCATATCATTTGCAGGAATGGATGACAGCCGTTCATCCCAAAGGACATGTGGCACGAGATCTGGTCACGTCGGCTTTTCGGCAATCGCGAGTTCAAAGGGTGAAGTTTTTATGTTGTTGTACATCTCGAAACCCCAAACCCTGAAGTGCCGATAGCGCCTAAAGGTGGGCCCACAGTATCGAGGGGCAGTCTCATCCATCCATCTAAAATGAACACCTAGCATGTGATTAAGCTCCCTGCCTTTTCGCCCATCGCGATTTTGAAATGCAAGAAGCAGCTCCCTCATATCCCCGATGCGTGAAGCAATGAAAGAATCCAGGACTTGGGGCCCACAACATCATCGGGTGAATTCAGAGCCGTCAGATCTAGAGGGATGCGCGACGCCAACTCAAGCCATCTCGACGTTTCGCTCATCGCGATTTCAAGGGACAGGGATCTTCCCTTTCCTATTCACGAACGCCGAAAGCTCCTTTGAGAGTAAACATAGGGTTACATCCCAGGGTCACCTGGGAAGTAAAAGAGCTGCGCAAAGGGGGCTAAAAGTGTCAGGACCAGTCGCTGAAAGGTTCATCGCATTCTCCGAGTGCCATTTGATCCGACCTCAAGCCTGTTTTCGCTTGAAGTAAATGAAGGTAAGAAAGAGTGGTTGAAACCTCCCTTCATGCATTAAGTGCAAGATATGGAGAGCCTGGTCAGTGGTCTGCTTGAGAGGGTCTTGTGTACCATTTTTTCCAAAGAGGCCATGCTTAGTCCTCGACTGGCCAGAGGAGGTCTGCGCACGCTAACTTGGCTCTTAATAACTCAACTACTCCTCTTACAGGAGCCATGCGCAGTTAAGATGGCGTCTGACGAAGGATATCTGTCCAAATTCGGCTGAAAGGACACCAAGCCTTGGATGACTGAGCATGCCACGGTTAGGCAAATTTTCTGAGTATATAGACTCAGTCTTTGTATTTTTGTAATCTATTGATGGTAGAGCGAAGCTCCTGATTGTAAAATTTTTAACAAACACCCTAGTTCCCTAGTTATGCATCTGTATGTAAGATTTCTTGTTTAATGAAAGACAGTCTTCTCATCCCATCTAATTTCATCTCATTCTAACAGAGTTCGTGATCGATTGATTTGCACGAATTATGGCAATTATGTTGTGATAAAGGATTTATTGTGGCATTATTGTTTTCTCTAGTTTTCTGCGTTTGAATGTAAGAAGATCTTGGATTTAGATGTCTTCTTCTACAGTCTGTTAGGAGCCTGATGTTTAGGACAAACCTTTGCATCTCTCTGATACAAATCTTCCCCCTACTCACCCTTACTACAACTCACTGTCTGAAGTTATCTAAGACCTCACTTGCCCATGCATGCCTGGCCTAGTTTTGGAGTTAGAACCACATCATTTGAGTTAAACTCCATTTGATCACCCCATTAAGAAAATCATGACATAAACTGATGGGCGTCGGGCTCTGCTCCTCTGCAATCCAAAGGTGACTTCCGACGTTAACATTTCTGGCACCGCTGCCGAGGACGAAGTTGAAAATTTTCCCTGGGATTGAATGACATTGAGCCTTTGATTTTGAAGGTGCATCGAGTTTTAGAGCCTTCGAAGATTGCTACTGTGCACCTGGTGACTCCATTGTGACGACTCCACTGTGGCGAACCTGCCGTGTTAATTTTGGCTTTTAGAGGTAGACACACGCGGTCTCAACCACAGTTGCCTCTAGCTACACCTAAAACTGATCCAGAGGTGGTTCTCAAGAAAGGAAAGGCCCCCGACGAAGAAGCTTCCACTATCGAACCAAGTAATCCACCATTTCCTTCTGTAAGAACTCCATTTTCTCCTCCTCAGTTTTTTAATAGACATCCTTCAGAGGTTTCACCTTTCCTGAATTTTGTGAGTGTTCTTGCTAAGTTTTCCCCTCCTGGTCTGGGATTGGAGGGAGAAATCCTTGTCACTCCCCTCTCCTTTGAAGCTGTACCTTGGCGTAGACCCAGGACTATAGAATATTTCCCCACTCCTATTTCTACCGCTCCTTCTCTTGTTACTATTACCACTCCCGCACAAAGAGGAGTGTCTACTGACTTGAGCTCGAAAGCCTTCTCCTTAAATCCACTTTTGTTTCCCATCCCACTCCGAGACTCTTTCCCAGTAGTCCCTTCGTGAATCCTTCTCCTCCAAGTTCTTCCCCACATAACATTCCTATGGCTGGTGCTAATCCCTCTCTAAATAGAATGGGCGCCATAGTCGCTGCCAAATACGCTCCCTTAATCCTACCTCATGCTATGAATCCTCTCCTTGCTAGAGACTACTTGAAGTACATGCCCAAGTTCACCAGAGAAGGGGACATAACTGCGGAAGAACACCTGGCTACTTTCTACAGTTATGCAGACAACCTCAACATTGAAAATGAATATGTCTGGATGAGAGTCTTCGTCTAGAGCCTGGATGGCGAGGTGAGGAAATGGTTTAGAGGATTGGCCCCCGGATCTATTGTTGGGATCGAAGCCCTAGATAGTGCTTTCCTGAGACAGTGGGGAGATAGGAAGGATTTCATGTATTACATGACAGAGTCTGTCTCCGACTTCTCCAAAAGATTCAATAAGATGTATAATAAAATCCCTGTCGAAATAAAGCCCTCAGAAGCCTCGGCCAAGATTTCTTATGCTAGTGCATTTGGCCCTGATTTCTGTCTTTTATTGACAGAAAGAAGAGCCACCTCCTTAGCTCAAATGCAAGATGCAGCCATATAAGTGGAATCCAATGTATTAGCAGTTGATAGACTGAGGAACAAGGCCGACACAGGCAGAAGAAAGGAAAGATCCGAAGCCTCAACTTCTAGCCCGTCGGTGCCCCACCCTCAAGTGGATGAACTGAACAGGATGGTGAAGTCTCTGTCTGCAGAGATGGAGAGAATGAAGGTAGAAGGGAGGCAAGCATACAAGGGCCCACAAAACACCGAAAACAAGGGAGGTTTCATGAGGCCAAACAATATTAATTCCCCGACTATGCAAAGGGAGAGGAGAAGAGACAGAGAAGACCAAAAGATTCAGGCCCCTTTTCAAAATAACTTTGTGGCTAAGGGGGAAGAAGGGGAAACAGATGAGCTTGATATTGAAATCCATTGCTTCGGAGAAACTCCTCCTTTTCCTCATCTGACTCAATCAACATATGAGGAGTCTCTCATGGACAGTCAGCTAAATGAACTGAGCAAAGGGGACAAGACTAGTGGCTGCCAAGGCAGATATGACCTGATGTCCCAGAAGAGGGCAGTAACACCTGATGTTCCTGAGTAGTCCACTAGAACAGAGAAACTTGCTAATGAAGTGGTGGATGGTCACAGAGATAAGAAACACCAACCCCTCTCTCCCATAGTCCAGAATCATGTTCCCGAAATAAGAGAAATCCCAAAGCTTACACCTTCTTTTAATTTCGAGCATGAAATTCAAAAGATCAGAATCCTTGTGCCCCTAACCGAGTTGATTAAACATGAAGGGTTCAAGAAACAATTCTCTGAGATTTTACAGTCTGAGATCTCATGCCTTCCCACAGACTCCATCAGTTTGCAAGATGAACAACCTGTAGTTATCTTCGAACCTATGGTAGAAGACAGGAATGACTCATCCCCTCCCTTCTACACTTCCTTGAACATACATGACAAGGTACTGCACAACTACTTGATGGATTCAGGGGCCTCTCATAACCTCATGCCCAAAACGATCATGTAATAATTAGGGATGGAAGTTACTCGAGCTTATCATGACCTCTATTCCTTTGACTCCAGGAAAGTTCAATGTCTCAGGGTTATCAAAGACCTAGTCGTGACCTTGTTTCAGTTGCCCATGAAAAGTGTGGTCATGGATATTGTAGTGGATGATGTCCCTCCCAAGTTCGGTATGTTGTTATCAAGATCTTGGATAAAAATACTGGGGGGAACCTTGCAAATGGACATCACATATGCTACTATCCCAGTGTTTGGAGGAGAGCATAGAAGGCTATATAGGGAAGCCCAACTAGCCTATATAATCAGTTATGAAGCCAATCCTACCAACCATCCCATTTTTTCCTTGGACACTGATTTAGGTTCCAGCTTACTACAATTCACGCATGCTCCCGAGCTTCCTCTTAAAATCAAAGAGAAGCCCACCACTCCTCATGAGTTTCCTCCCTCCATCACCCCCGTCTGGAAAATGTTTTTTGATGGAGCCTGTTCCAAGGAAGGCACTGGTGCTGGGGTGTTTTTTGTGTCCCCTTCTCAGGAAACCATGTCCCTGTCATATAAGCTGGAATTTGAAACCACCAACAATGTGGCAGAGTATGAAGCCCTTGTTCTAGGATTGCGAGCTTCTAGGGAAATGGGAATTCAGGAGGTAGCAGTGTTTGGAGATGCAGAGTTGGTGGTCCAACAGATCAGGAATGCTTATCAGGCTAAGCACCCTCAACTCAAAAATTACAGAAATGAAGTATGGGACCTAATTGACAATTTCTTCTCAACCTTCAACATCTCTTTTATTCCAAGGGAGGATAATGATGTGGCCGATTCTTTATCTATTTCAGCTGTCTAGTTCAAGGTCCCTCAGCCGTCTATGGCCAAATATGATGTTGAAATAAAATATAGGCCCTCAGTACCGGACAATGTTAAGCATTGGAAGGTATTCAAAGATGATATGGAAATCGAGAAATTTCTCCAATCTGTGGATGAATTTTCTGCGTTTCACATTGATCAGGATCCTAACATGGAAGGTGACCCTCACCCTGAGGTGTTTTTAAATAAAATCGCTAACCACCAGATTATTTAGCTACCTAGAAATCACATTCTGAGGGGACTAGTCCCGTTAGAAAGATTGTTCGATGGGAATGATGTGGCAATAAAGGGTAGGGTTGCAGATGAAGATGCCGACACAACTGAGTGCAACATTGGCACACTGGAGGAGCCTAAGTTTGTCAATCTGTCAAGGAGTTTGACCACAGAACAGAGGGTCGAATATACTGAGTTGATGAGAGAGTTTGCTGATGTGTTTGCATGGAACTACAAAAACCTCAAGACGTATGACACATTCGTCATTGAACAAAAGATCCCACTGAAGGAAGGGGATAAGCCTTTCAGGTAGAAGCTCAGACAGATAAATCCCATGTTGCTTCCTATTGTGGAGAAGGAATTTAAGAAGTTGTTAGAAGCCCACATCATCGTCCCCTTAGGATACTCTGAATGGGTGGCCAATTTGGTTCCAGTAATAAAGAAAAGTGGAGAAATCAAGCTTTGCGTCGATTTCAGGAACCTGAACAGGAGCTCAAAGAAAGACAATTATCCCCTGCCCAACATGGAACACATATTGCAGAGGGTAACTGGGGCATCTAGGATTTCCATGATCGATGGTTTCTCTGGCTATAATCAGATATCAGTCATGCCTGAAGACAGAGAAAAGACAACCTTCACCACTCCTTGGGGCACGTTCATGTATGCCAAAATGCCATTTGGGTTGATGAATGCAGGAGCCACATTTCAGCGAGCCATGGACATAGCCTTCATCGGGGAGAAAGATCAGTTTGTGGTGATCTATCTGGACGAAATCACAGTCTTCTCGAGGTCGGATAAAGAGCACTACTGTCACCTAAGAAAAGTTTTCTCAAAGTGTTGAAGTTTTGGCCTTTCCCTAAACCCCAAAGTTTGTGTTGCTGCAGAGTGCTCAAAACTTGCTGAATATGCCGCATGTTCTCCTCCCACGTTCTGTTGAAGATGAGGATGTCATCCAAATATACTACCACGAAGGAGTTGGTGAAGGGTCTCAATACATCATCCATCAACCTCATGAAAGTGGTTGGACCATTTGTTAAGCCAAAGGGCATGACTAGCCATATGTAGAGACCTTCTTTAGACTTGAAGGTTTTCTTCCATACATCAGTTGGTTTGATGGGAACATGGTGGTATCCAGAATTTAGGTCAATCTTGCTGAAGAACATTTCCCCCTTGAGTTGGTCAAGAAGGTCATCAATCCTGGGAATGGCGTAGCAGTTTCTGACTATGATTTTGTTCAAGGCTTTGTAATCAATGCATAGTCACCAAGTCCCGTCCTTCTTCTACATGAGTACACTCAGGCTTTTGCAAGGGGAGGAGTTGGGCCTGATGTGCCCCTTTTTAAGAAGCTCTTGGATCTGACACCTAATTTCTTCATTCTCCATCAATGAGCGTTGATAGACTGGTCCATTAGGTAGAGGCATTCTGTGGGTCATATCAATTGGATGCTTGACTTGGCAGTGTGTTGGTACCCCTATAGGTGAGGTGAATATGTCTCTGTATTCTTCCACTATCCTGTCCACTTGCTTCTGCTACAAAGAGAGGCATTGTGTAGAGGCCACAAATGCGGTGACAAGCTTCTACTTACTGTGGGTATGGATCACAAAGAAGATGAACTTCCAGGTCTATGAAATTACCTTACTGCGTTTCTTAGCAGACATTAAAGAAATAGCAGTAGGAAACGCTACCTCTAGGATCCTGTATAATTATCTACCCAAAGTAATAATATCATTGTGAAGTGTAGACTCATACACAACATGATGCTTCCACAAATATGGTTGTCCTAAAAGAAAACCACAAACTTCAAGGGGAACAATATCACACAATACCTCATCTTTTAAAGGCTTGATGTCGTAGGGAAGATGACATTGTTGGCTAACATGAAGATCTCTTCCTTAGTGAAGCCAACCAATGGTGTAGGGATGTGGGTGTGGTGTCATTGGCAGGTCTGTCCTTTGACGACCTCTGCTGAAATCAAGTTCTTTTGACCATCATTGTTAACAATGAAATCAATCAGAGCCCCCTTGACCCACATTTGTGAGTGAAAGAGGTGTTCCCCTTCCTATGGTTCTTCTAGTTCTCTTGGCCAAACTTTGGTGGTAGTGACAGTGGCATTGGGTTCAACATTGATAATATGCTTCCCTCCTTTAGTATTTGACTTGGAATCAGAATCAACCTATGACTCGGAAGTCTTCAGCTCGACCATGAGGGACTGCTTGGAGCGACATTCTTTGGGTTTTGTGCCAAGGAATTTTATGGTACTCACACCATTTTCCCGTGTCCTTCTTCATATTCTCATTGCCCTTCTTGTGTTGTATCTTGGACTGGTTTCCCTAAGGGTGGCCATATCGACTTGGTCTCTTGTTGTGTGGGTTGGGGCTGCCTTTTCCCTGCTTCAGCTATGAGGGGTTTGCATATCCAAACTCTCTCTATTTCTGCTTAAATTTCTACTCGATATTGACAACATATCTATAAGTCATGCCTAATGAGGTGATGTCCATGAAATCCATTTATATTTGAATGTATCTATGCAAAAAACTGTGGTATTTGAGCACCAGATGATGCTCAGAGTCTTTGCTACCTAATTTGGTGTGTAGGGTATGGAAAATATTGGTGAAATTTGGTACTTTCTAGTCCCTTTCTTAACGTAGGGTGGTCCATCTGGTGTACTGGTCCTCGTAGCTTCCAACATGGTAGTAGTGTTCTTTAATGGCATCCCAGAAGGAATGCCATGTAGGGGCCACCAAAAACATTGTAGATTCCTCCATGGTCCTTTTCTCAGAGTAAGTATCCCACGAGTCTTTAACATGGGGAACAACCTTGAGGAGTGAAAAAATGATCTTTTCCCTATCGCAAAAATTGTGGACCAAAAAATATCATTTGAGTAGATTCAACCATTTATCTACATCATCCGCATCTATCAGCCCTTTAAATAATGGAATATCAAAATTTACCTATACCTTGAAGGGGGTTGCATGGCCTCTTGATGAATATGCTTCTCTTGTGGGCAACCGTCGAAGGATCTATGTGAAGTTGCCCATCATTTCGTTTCTTTGTCGCGCGAGGGATTCCTCGAGCAACATTTTAATAGGATCTCCTACTCCATCATCTTTCTTTTCGTCCCCCATGGGTTTTTTTCGGGCTCGGCGTGACTGATATTTTAATGGCTCGATTGGTTTGAGTCCCAACTTATTGTACCCAGATCTTGTCGAGGACATGCACAAAGAAAAATAAATGAATAGAAGACCGCTCTGATACCACTGATCYAGATTTAGGAGMARAACRAACTGATTAACATAATGAATACAATAAACACAAAGATATGAAGAATAACACAAATATCCAGTGAACAATATCTTCTATTAAATAATGAAATAGGTTGAAATTGTAAAACTCCAGAACTCAAACACTTGCTCGAATGGTGGTAGCTATCTCTGAAAAGAGATGTGGCTGCTACACGCATCCGTCTGAGAAGAATGGATTACAATGAGGCTCCAAAGGCCTTTTTGATATTACTCATTAATTCCAAAACCCTATACATCCAAAAACCTAACCCTAGAAGGTAAAATGCCAAAAGTCATGTGGGCCCTATAGGTAAGTTGGTGTAATTTGGTACCTCAACTTCCAAGGGTCATAACTTTTGAATACGACCTCCATTTTAGATGCGTGATAGCCCGTTGGAAAGGTATTTCAGAGAAATACACATTCTGTTGTCAAACTCTAACTCTGTCTACAGTTTGACTATGGCGAGCCAAAGAAACAATGTTTAGGGCCCCAAAATGGCCCTGGAAGTACAACAAGATGTGCTAACATGCAAACATACAAAATAATTCAATTGGATTAGGAGAGAGGCCACATGTATCCACCTGGAGGATGTATGGGGCTTCAGACAACCCCATAAGTGTAGAACTCACAATTACAAAGCAGTACAAAAGAACGTGATGAACAAAAAGTGGACACGAGGAGCCAGTTGGAATAGGTGGGTGGCCACCAATACAACCTAGATCATGCTCCCCCTGAAACCATGCCTCTGTGCTCTGCATCTGATAAATCTCTTCCCCTTTTTCATCAACGAAAAAGGTATCTTTCCATCTGGGGCTACTCCCCCCAACTGAACTGTCCTTGGGGATACTCCCCCTCACTAAAATCTTCCTTAAACTAATCTCCCAATTTAAAATGTCCTCTCTATGGTGCTTCCTCATGTAAATATAAGACATATAATATAATCATTTAAAAACATTCATTTTGGAGTAGAAATTACTCCGAGTCTCTGGCGAAGATACTCAAAGGGTTCTTGTGGAAGCATTTTTGTAAAGATGTATGCCACTTGTTATTTTGTTCCCACATACTCAACTCTGATGTTGTTCTCTGCAATATGTTCCCGTAGAAAGTGATACTTGATTGGAATGTGCTTCATCTTGGAGTGCATCACCGGGTTCTTTGAGATACCGATGGTGCTTGTATTATCACAATAGATTGGAATGGGCTCATCATACTCAACCTGTATAGTTGTCAAAGTTTGTTTCATCCATAGAACATGAATACAAAATCCTGCTGCTGCAATATACTCTACTTCGGTTGTAGATAAAGATACTAATGATTGTTTCTTACTTAGCCAAGATACTAAAAAATCACCCAAGTAGAACGTTGCTCCACTAGTACTTTGTCGATCATCAATGCAACCTGCCCAATCTACATCTGTGTAGGAAATAAGTGATAGATCCTTTCCTTTTGGATACATAATCCAAACTCTTATGTTCCTTTGAGATATCGGAAAATCCTCTTTACTGCTAATACATGTGATTCCTTTGGTGTTGCTTGAAATTGTTCCACTTCTCCAACTTCCTGCATTACATCTGGTCTAGATGTTGTCACATATAGTAAGATACCAATCATTGACTTGTATTGCCTATGTTATGTAGACTTTGAATCATCATCTTTTCTCAACTTGCAACTGGTTTTTTCTAGGAGTGGTAACTGGCTTGCAATCTTCCATTCTGAACCTCTTTAGCATTTATCTGATATACTTAGTTTGAGAAATAAAAATTCCTCAGTTTCTTTGACGTATCTGAAGACATAGAAAGAAGGATAGTTCTCCGAGTAATGAAATTTCAAATTCATTCTGCATATCCTTTGCAAATTTCTGGCTTAAGTTGTCATCAATACTTCCAAAAATAATATCATCAACATAAACTTCAATTAATAAAATACCATCTTGATTTACCTTGATGTAGAGGTTGTTGTCTGCACTTCCTTTTCTGAACCACTCTTTGAACCAATCTATGAATCGATTCTCTCGTCCAATGTCATATATATGTCCAAACCTACTAAGTGTTCTGATGAATCCATATCTATCCATACTTTCCAAGACTCTACTGCACAACTATCCATAATGTTGACCCATTTATCACTATTCTATCATGAGGTATTCACTACTACAACTGATTAATTTATTAAACTGTACTTCTTCTAACTGACTGCTTTGGATCTGTCTACTCAAACTCTACAAGATGCTCGAAGGATGGTTCTTTGGTCCGTCACAACTATCGCATAGACTCCCCCTATCTAATATTCATATTACTTGGGAGTCTCTAGGCTGGATGGCTCAGAAAAATTCCTGCTCTAATGTGTATTCATCATCATCCTCAATTGTAGATTCATCATCTCTCTGAGATTTGACTTCTTTATTTCTGTCTATGGATTCATCTTTCACTACAATTCCTGAAAGTACAATCTCTTGAACATGTTCCTTATTTACTTGTCCTTATTTTCTTTTAGTTATTTTCCAAACCTTTTTGTATCTGACATCTTTCTCTATAGAATTTTCTTCATCTTGGTTTATTGCCAATATTGCAATATTTGGGACCTGGCCTTTGTTCACCTGTTCTTTGTGTTTTCTTATCCATACTTTCTTATATCCGATATCAGTGTTCTTTTTCATGGAAGTATCGATCATGCTTCTACAATCACTAGCTTGTGTCCATAGTTATGACATTTGTAACATTCAATGTTACATGGGGCCACATAGGTACTTCTTGCTTGAACATTTATTTTATAATCCCTGCAATCTGCAACCTTATGTCCAAAATTAGTACAATAAAAAAATGACCATAAAATAAATTTGCATACATGGGAGTGAATGATATTCCTTGTGGTGTAGTCCTTCTGAATTTCTACCTTGACTTATCATGATCATGATTGAATCTTCTTTGTGGTTTGAACATCGATGGTCTTCTTGAAGATGTATCTTCAATAGTTTTCTTAGATTCTGGTTAACCATGTTTCCTTCCTTTGAGTACTTCTGCATAACTCTTTCTATTTTATTCATTTTTCTTTTCTAGTAACCTAGAGTACTTCTCTTCATTCTCTATAACCAATGTGGATGTTTCTATATCTTCAACGTTATTATTGAGCTTGATGATTTTACTTCTCAATGCGACAAATTCTTCTTCAAGATTCTCAACCTCTTCTTCTTTCTTCATTATCTGAGACTTCATGACTTCTTCTTTTCTTTTCGCTTCTTCAAGATGATTTTTTAATGTGATTATTTCTTCTTCAAGTCCTTTCTCTTCTTGACCAAGCTCTGCCTCAAGCTGGTTTAGAGCGTTAGTTATTTCCTTAAGATGACCTATCAATATATTCTCTCTCATTTATGTTTCTTCCTTCTGTGCTGCTATGTTGGCTTCCAAATATTGCTTTTGATATTCAGGATTTTCTTCGATCTTTCTAGCTTCTTCTAGCTGAGTTCTTAAGTTCTCGATGACCTGTTGGGTTTATTAAAAAATGTGAACACTTTCCTTTTGTTTCATCAATTCTTTCTTTAGTGACTTGTTTTCTTCTTATAATCATCTAAAGTACTAATCAATTCTTCTTCATAATTGTATTCCTTTTCAATTAGTTTTTCTATCTCATTTCCTTCATGGCATTCTATTTCAAGATGTTTGTGTTTTTCACAATTAAAGGAAAACAAAATACCTCTGGTGATTGTGTACTCTTCATATTTTGAATCTATTTGACATGGTGAACATATTTCTTCTTGATCTATACCTACATCTTCTTTCGCATTTTATGAATCTGAGATGGGTGAAGAATATATATCATGTAACTTATCCCAAATTTCTTTGGTTGATGAACATTTACCAGCCGTTTCTCTTACCAGATTAGGTAATCCTTCCTAGATGAAATCCATTGCTAATTTTTCATTCTTCTTCAATTCCTTCTTGGCCATAGTCTTTTCCCTTTTTGAACTATTATATCATGTAACAACTGATAGCCAAATATAATACCCCTGTTCCTGTAAAAACACTTTCGTCCTTCCACCCCACATCTCATACTTTAAACCATTTTGACCATTGAAAAGTGGTACTCCATTCTAAGAATAATCCATGATCTCCTTCCAATGGTTAAAATGTTTCTTGAAGAAACCTGGCTCTGATACCAACTGTTGGATTACTGAGAGGGGGGGTGAATCGGTAATAGAGAAACTTAATCATTTTTAACCATAAAATGCAAGTGTTATATCAATGTAACATTATCATCCAATAGTTGCAGAGTAAATAAACAATGAACAAATGAGCAATCATACACATACATAATACACCAGTGTTTTTACATGGAAACCCAAAGTGGGAGAAAACAACATAATGCTTTTTCTTATATGTCTTTAAGAATTACATTCATTGGAAGCACCAACTTCCTTTGTTTTCGAGTTGCAATTGGAAGGAGGCTCCAACCCCCTAGTTTCTCAGGATACAACTTGAGGGAAGCTCCAACTCCCCTATTCTTTGGATACAATTAGAATGAGGCTACAACTCCCTATGTTCTCCGGCTACAACTGGAAGGTGGCTACAACCACCTATCCTTGCCCCATCCAACCGCCCTGACGTAGAAGTAGAATGATGGAACCATTGTCACACTATCACTGTGAGATATACCACTGTAACAAACTGTACCACTGACCTGTAGCCAACCAACCTATAACAACCTATACCAAACAACCTGTAATAAACATGTACCAAACAACCTGTACCATAAGAAAGCGCATCAACCATGCACCAAACCTGTACAAATAATCTGCCACAACAACCTATCCAAACAACCTATCACAACAACTTGTCTCATCAATATTATCAACCAAATCATATATACTCACCAATATCAATCACCACGACAACTCTCAAAGATGTGCATCAACCAAGCATAACACAACAACTCATAATAATCACCAAGATCAATATGTGCTTCTAATAATATACCAATACAAGTATGCTACATCATCCATAAACTATGTGTCAACAATACTACTAACAAGTGCCTCCAACCATGTATCAATTGTGTATCAACTACTCATCAACTATGACTCATCAATATGTACCAACATCGTCAATTATACACCTCATCTATGTGCCAACTCATCAACTTCTTGTCTCAACCATGTACCCAACATGTACCTCAACCAAAATCCCTCATCAATTTCATCATCCAAATATGATTTGTAACTCTGTAATAGACCTGGTGTATATCATCACATACCTTCAAAACTTCCTTAACTTTAACAACAAGAGACTAGCATTTTCAACAAACTTTACATTAGTCTCACATGACTAATTTTGGATTAGTCAACAACCCTAACTTGAAATAATCATAACTATGTACCTGTAATGAATAAAGATCTGAAACTGGTATACAATGTTCTTCAATTTCTTTTATGCAATTCCTCCAGGTTCCACTACTTGGAACCTATCAGAAAATGAGTTATAGAAAAAATGGAATACCTTGTTGAATTCTAGATTATTCTAGAGAGAGAACTTGTAGAGCGTGCCCCGCACATAATATTTGTTGTATAGATCTGAAAATGGTACAAATAATACCAAAGGTTGTAATCCAATGAATACATTTGGTCTTACTTAATTGAGATCTGTTATGAAGAAGTTATGACGTTTTTACCCGAAACACCTATTTTAGACTAGTTTCAGGACTGGCCACAAACCCTATTTTCCACAGAGTGTAACTCCAAAAATACAACGAACCACAATATGAAATTTTTATCACATCTACTTGGATATGTTTCCTCAATGGCCTCCCAATTTCATGGTCTGAAAATTTCTATAAAAAAATTTATTTCAAAAATGGTGAGATGACCTGTAAATAACATACCTTAGAAAGCATCATCAAAATAATTTATCCTCCCTCGAATTCCAGCCTTCTTTAGTTCACCTTCCCTCTGAAATTCGGGTTAGATAAAATTTGATTACCTTAGTCACTTGTAGATATTCAATATGCTCAAGTGTGATTAAAATGAGAGAGCCTTGCCTCTTATTTATACTTTCATGTAGCTTCCTCAAGGGGTTACCTTTTAACCATCTTAACCCACTTTCCTTATTTTAGGGTTAA
>SNQJ01S0033274.1:232442-247749 GCA_010110895.2 Picea sitchensis
TATACTGATGCAAAGTTATTTTCGATATATACAACTTCATACTTATATCATTTCAAATATTCGTCACCAATTTTTCACTATTTTATGATTAATATATGGAACATTGATAAAAACCTTGGAGAATGCAGTACTTCAACCAAGAGAAGATGAACTAGGAACCGAACTAAGGGAAGCATATATGAACTCTCAATCAGCTAATGTTTCAGTTCTATAGGTTCAATTGTCTGGTTTTGAAAGTTTATTTCAATATTAATGTATGGTCACTCATCTACTGCATGTTGAATGGTGTCAAGTACCAATGCTAAAGGAAGATCATACTCAACAATTTGGATAGGAAACATGTGAGGGGGGAAACCATGAAGGCACAACAATTACACATCAAATCAATCTACCAATATGAAATAATAACCTCGCAAATACATTCTGCCACCAAGGATGATGGAGCAACAACAACAACAATAATTGTCGCAATAGTAGAGAAGTAGTGAAAGGGAATCAAACTCAAATCACCGAAGAAGAATTTTGAATCCCATGATGGCCGAATATCAAAATTAGAGGGAGAAGAGTTTCCCAATTCCCATAATAGTCATGAGGTGTACTATAGCCAAAATATATAATGGCCCACCAACACTAAAAGAAAATTTTGAATTGTAACTGCATATAATACATTAAATTATAAACATTTGTGTTGTCCCTGTCTTCTTGTTGGCACACATTTATAAGAACCTAGGTTCAGTTTATTCAACCAATGAAACCCTTCAGATACCGGCCCTTTCAGCATCACTTGCATGTAGGTGAAGTCTCACCCGAGGTATCTAATAGGGCTACAGGAACCAAGTTTCTGCAGGGATGAGAGGATGTGAGCCCATCAACATTATTATTAGAAACTATCCACTCTATGCACGATAGATTTATTCATATCCTTTGATTAGTTAATAACTCTATTGTGCAGAACCCTTATAACATAGATTGCAACATAAGTAACCCACTTCATTATTCATTATTACTGCGCATCAATCATTTAGTAAACAGATCTATACTAATCATGAATAAACAAAACATCTATGAACAACCAAATCAACACAACACATAGAGACACGAATTTTAATGTGGTTCACCCAATCCTTGGGCTACATCCACAACGAATGGCTTCTATATTGATCTTCATGAAGTAATCACCTCAGGCCTGTGCACTATGCTTACAATAGATACATCATATTTTATCCTCAATCTAGCCTATCCGCTTTGTAGTTCATGCCTCTCTCTCTGCAACATCTCTCCAAAACCCCAAGTAAGCTTTATCGCTCATACACAACCTAATATATTACTCTCAATAGCCTATTCCCTCTTTTTCAATATCGTATTCTTCCCCAACCAATTACATATTTATACATAGATTTATGGCTCAAAACCCTAATAGTTTATCCCAAAGCCCTAACATGTCCTAGTTGTTTTTCTTCTTTTTTGCCTGAATGTTGCTTTTCCTTCCTTTGTGCATGCATGTTGTTTTTCCTTCTTTCGGGTTGAACTATTTCTTTCTTGATTTTATGATGAAACACTATTTTCCTTACTTCTTTTGTGCCTACTCTAACTTCTGCTTTGGCCCAACAAATTTCTCCCTTTTATGCTTTTTTGTGCACTCTTCAAAACTTAGTTATTCAATATGCATGTCCAACATGCCCCCAACACTCACCTGTGGCTCGTCCCAAGCCACTTAATCCTATTTCATCGTACCCTTCCATGCCTCCATGAAATTTTGGAGGATTTCTCTTGTTGTAGCAACTTCCTTCTTTACCTTGGCTTCTTTCTCCAAAATATCCTCTACTACCTATGTAGTCAAGGTCGCGAGCTTCTCCTCATTGTCATGTGTTTCTTTCTTCACCATGCCTTGCACAATTTCCAATGCCCCTATGACCAAGAGTGCTTCATTGTGCAGGGGTACCAATTGATGTACAGGAATATTTTTCTCTTCCCTTAGTTGTTTTATCTTGTTGTATGACTTCCTATTCTCCAGGATGGCCACTATGCTCTTATATGGTGGCACCGTGTTTATCTTTTATGTGGCCTTATATGCCTTATCCTATGTATTCCTTAATATTTACTTAGCAACCTTCATCACCAGATTCTCCATCAACTTTTTCCAAAGCTTCATGCTTTCTTCACATAACTTCACACACTCCTCATCCAGACTCTTAATTCTTTCCACTGAGGTTATGGTTGTTCTTTATCTTTGTTCCTTCTCCTCAAGTTATGTCCCTGGTGTATTGCACACTTTGAACTCTCTGACTCTATTGCAAAATCCTTGGATGGATTCACTGATCTTGGATACCCATTCCTTTGGTGTGGCTTACACCAACATCGATACCTCTGGAATATCCTTATATAGTTTATGGATGACCTGTTGTATCCTCTCTTCCTGTTTCTTGACCTCATCCTTCTCCTTCAATATCCTCTTTTCCTTTTTCTCAACCTCATCCTTCTCTTGCACAACTTTCATGTAATCCTTCTGCAGTTCTGTCTTATCCATTGTTACCTTATCTAACTCCTTTGACATTGAATCTACACGAAATTGTATTTCCTGCACAATACCTTTTTGTAAGCCTTGTAGTTCTCCTATGGGAATATGTGAAACGATTAAGTCCATGTGACTTAGTAGTAATTCCTAATGCTACATCTCTATTATGGGGAACTCAATTGCATCTAGTGAGATGTTCAAAACTCTGTGTGCTAATGCTATCTATGACAAGTAAGAAGTGGTGGCCCCTGCTTCCCTAGTCATGCTTGTTGTTGGTCCTTCATCGGATACATGTTCTTATGCTATCCTTACTGCCTTCAATAGCTGCTACAATGTTGTTAACTTTTCTTTCACATTCTGGTGTAGTTCTTCTTATTCCTGGGACATTTGTTGTGTTGTCTCTTCTACGACATCCCTCACTTGGTAGCCGATCCTATCGATATCATCATCCGTCAAAGTGTAGATAGTTGGTTCTTCATGGAATTTCCTTGTATTCTACACAAATGTTGTTGCCCCCTTACCCTTGTATTTACTCTTTTCCCCTACATTTGGTACTATCTCTTGCATTTCCCCTACACCATCACCTTTTCCATTTCCTTGACTATTTCCTTGGTCTTCTTCTTCATTATCAGGGTGCTCCGTCTCTGTTTCATTCACATTAACCTTCCAATATGGTTCTCAATCCTGCATAATCAGTTACAAGTCTTCCTATATGATTTTGTACTTTTTCTGGACCCATTCCTCTCTTGGGTCGTTCTTTACCTGTATGTATATGTGATGACGGTCTGCCCGAAATCACGCAATCTGTGTGTATGCCTCTACAAGTTGTGGTGAAATCCACTGTTTATTCTAGATACACCTCCTAATCCTTTCATTGTACAGAAAGAACTCAATGTTAGTTTCTATCTATCTTCTCTTGTCTTTTGTATACCAGAATTCCTGGTACCTAGTGGCCAAGCAAAACTTATCTCTTAGGCCCAGAAACTACACATCTTCTGTTTCATTCCACACTATGAACGTAATCATAATCAACAACCAAGAATAATGAAATTACATGCCTCTGTCTTGTGCTTCCACACAATCGATGGGGAACTGGTTAAGTAAGAATGGTTCCCAGCTCATCGATACCCCTTCTGCACACTTCTTAGTCGCATCTATCACACCTGTTGGCACTTGGTATTTCCTGCATTTCCTCAAAAACTTACACGCCAATGCTTGCGTCACAATTCTTCTTGTTGGGTCAAATATACTTGGTACGTCTAGCCCGCGCACCCCTCTGACTATGTGAAATTTATCCCTCATTGACTCTAATAGAGCCCTGTCATTATTATTTTCTACAAAAAACAAGGTTGGGTCTTCCCCCTGTGTCAGTAATCCTATGATTTGGGAAATGATATTGATGAGTATAGAAATTTTCCTGACCAACCATAAGTAGCCGCCATGCACACAGATTAGCAACATCTTGACACATGTAATCACCTCTTGGCTCTTGCCAAAGTGTGGAATGGAAAATAAATTTAGTATGCCAGCTTCTTCCAACCCTCTGGCCCATACTTTTGGAACAAGTATAACCTGGTTCATCACTGGATCTATTCTCAGTTCCAAGTATTTTCCCGGTGCAAGTGTAGGGAACTTCATTATGTCTATGATATCATGGTCTGTATATTTAAGTGTTGCACCTTCCCTAACATATCCTCATCGATGATGACCCCATCTGGGATGTCAGGCATCACCAATGGATACTTGACATCCTTCTTCAACATCACTGGTTCGATATCATCCTTTCTTGGTGGAATGCAATCCCTAGTAAACCTTGGCTCCGATGATGATGCTCTCAGAATCTCCTCAACCTATGGTGTTGTTGTTTCTGTTCTCGTTCATGATTTCTTTGGTACAAATGATGTTTCCTTTGGGGATACCATCTCTGTAATCTAGTTACTAGAAACAACTACCTCAACTCTGGGGTTTTTCTTAGGCTCTACAATAGGTCTCTCAGATTTCTCCTATTCACATGCAACTCCAACTAACAATAACCAATGTTAGTCAAACCTCCGTGGATTTTGTGCCCCTTCTCTAGTTGCCCCTTTAACTTCCATCATGTATTAACTATATAATCCCTTAGTACTGTTCATTCAATACTTTCTTTAAGGCTACATTAATTCAAATTCCTTCGCTAGATTTTTTCCTCGATTTGCCAGGCTGTCATGATCCCCATTAGATTTTTCCATTTATGACAACATGTCTCCGTGTTGTGCTGTCATTATGGATTTTGAACTATCAATTCCATTTGTTAATACCATTTAACGATGTTTATCCATCCTCATCGACGCAAATTTTCTGGCATACTCATTTGTTTACTACACAGGTTGTGCTTCTACATGTAATTCACTTCTTTTGTGCACTTACTCTTGTTGTAACTTACTTATTTTTTTCTTGTTTTTCCTCTATTTTTATTTTTCTTTTTCCCCTTTTTGTTTCCTTTTCTTTTTCTTTTTCCTCCTATAATACACTACTATAGTAAATCGATTCTTGCGCAGGCCAGACTAGTGGGCAGATGGTCAACCATCCCTATAGAGTTTCAACCGAATCTCATTCACCATTCCTCCCAAGATTTCTCCATTCAACGTTTCCAACTACGCAACACCAACCTCCATCACATAATTAATGACAAATGGACCTAATAAATGCAATTAAAACTTTCTAGGATGATGCATAAATGTTTTGTCATATAAAAACACTAAGTCTCCCACTTGAAACATTTTTTGTTTAATATGCTTATCATGCCATGATTTTTCTCTTTCCTTCTGGACTTGTTGATGGAATCCTGTGACAAATCAGTCTTCCTTGAGCTCTAACAACTGTGTCAATCTTTCCTCTATTGCGCTAGAGTCTGAAAGATCTGTAATCGTTGTAATGCACAAACTCAACACAATAAATTCCATTGGAATTACCACTTCTTGTTCATATACCAAGAAGAAAGGTGTATTTCCTATCAACATTTTTATTGTAGTCCTATATGCCCATAATAATGCAGGGATCCTTAAGTCCCAATCATCTCTCCATACATTGCAAATATTTTTCAGTGCATTCTCTAAAATCTTATTGAAGGCTTCTACTGTCTCATTTTCTTGAGGATGGTATGGTGTGCTCCTCTGATGGTGAATTTGAAACTCCTTAGTCAATGTTGCAATTGTCTTATTCAGGAAGTGCATCCCTTGATCACTCAGTAAAATGTGCGAGTACCCAAATCTTGTCATTACATTATCAAGAAGAAATCACATTGCAGTCTGAGACTGGTGTTGCTTCTGCCCATCTAGACAAATACTCTATCACGATGATTATATACCTAGATCCTTATCTCCTGGCTGATGGATTGATTGGTCCAACGAAGTATATTGCCCATTTCTCAAAATCATGCAATGTAACTTGTGGATGCAAGGGAATCTCATCCCTTCTGGATGGTTTTCCAACCCTTTGACAAACATCACATGCCTAGTAATATTCCTTAGCATCTTTGTGAAGTGTGGTCCACCAGAGCCTCATGCACAAAATCTTCTGTGTGATCACTTTACCTGCATAGTGTCCTCCTGCAATACCTTTGTGTGCTTCTGATAGTATCACTGGCATTTCATGCTCTATCACACATCGTCTTAATATCTCATCTTCACCTAACTTGTATAATTTCCCTGTAATTAGTTGATAGTTCCCTACCTTAACCACTAACTATTTCTTTTGTGCAATTGTCATGTATGATCGAGCCATTCTTGTACTTAATAATTGCACAATGTCTGCAAAGTAGCCATCCACCATTTGAACTGTAAATAAATTTGCATCCATTAAACTATCATCTAGGTTCCCTGCATCCTCGCTTGATAGAATGTGCGATAAGTGATCTGGTCCTACATTAAATTTACCTGGCTTAAAAATGAATTCAAAGTTATACTCTTGGAACAATAGAAACCATATGAAAATNAACACAGGCTTTTTCACTAAGTATTTTAGTGCAGAATGGTCTGTATACATTTTGAAATGACAACCCAACAAATAGTTCCTAAACTTTTGTAGTGCATACACCATTGCTAATCCCTCTCGTTTTGTTGTAGCGTAGTTATTTTCTTCTATTGACAACTTCCTACTTGCAAATGAAATTGGATGTTCTAACTATCCTTCTCTTGGATAACATAATACTATCCCCAAAGATATGGACGATGCATCCACATGAACATAAAATTATTTCTTCAAATATGGGAATAACAATATTGGTGTAGTCACTAACTTTTGATTTAATGTGTCCAAACCTTTCTGGAAATCCTCATTCCATTGGAATTTAGATTCTTTCTTCAACAACTTCTCCATGGGTATTGTAATCTATGCATATCCATTAAAGAACTTTCTGTGATATCCTGTACGACCCAGGGTTTCTCTTAACTATCTTACTGATGTAGGCGATTGTAAGTCCAAAATCACTACAATCTTAGTAGGATCCACTAGTAAGCCTTGCTTACATACCACATGGCCCAACAAAATTCCAAAAGGTGCACAGAAAATACATTTCTTCAAGTTCAATGAAATCTGACATTGTATAAACCTATCCAACATTAATCTTAGTACTTCTATGTGATTCTTCAAGAGACTAAACATGGTCCAGTCATCTAAATAAACTTTAAGGAAATTATGAATAAATTATTTAAAGGTTGGGACCACTACTCTTGAGAAAATTGCAGGTGCATTGTTCATCCCAAAAGGAATCACTGTGTACTGGTAGCTTCCCCATTGTATTTCAAAAGTAGTCTTATGTCTGTCTTCCTGCACCATTTTTATCTGGTGATATTTGGAGAAACCATCTGCAAAATAATAGGCCTCCTATCCCCTACATTCTCTATCACTTCATCTATAAAAGGTATCATAAATGGATCATGCAGACATGCATCATTTAGTATTCTCAGGTCTACACAAATTCTGATTCCCCCTGTTTTCTTATCTTGCACTACCATTGGACTTATCCATTTTGATTCCAGCACTGGTTCAATAATCCCTACTTATAACATTCTTTCTATCTCTTCTTTTACCTTCTCTTTATAATTCAGATTCAATCTATAGGGTCTCTATCTTACTGGATTAGCATATGGTTTCAAAGGGATCTTCATTTCTCCTAGGTCACCAACTATCCCTTTAATTTCTGTAAACATGGTTGGGAATAGATCCTAATACTCAAGCAGTAAATCTACAATATTTTCCACATTTTCATCATTCTAGTAGTATCCTATCTACGCAAACTTTGGATTGTGTTTTGTCCCAATATTTACCTTTCGTGTCCTTAGTGGATGTGCATACAAAACATATTCAATCTTTGGACCTTCCACTGCGTGTTTCCCCTCATTTTCAGGTATTTGTATACTTATTGGATCCTCCTCATCCTGATCTTCTTGATCAACATTATAGAATTCCAATAACTCATGAACAGTCATAGAAGCTCTATGCACACTACACATCGATACTACCTCCATCGACCCTTCTTTTGAAAAAATCTTGTTTCTAATGGCCTGAAAAGTTGCATCTATTAATGGAGATTCATATTCAAAAGTAAATGTTACCTTAAACCTTTGAGTTATCTCATCTCAATTTGTGGTTTCTATGCTCATTTCTAGTTCCAAGTACCAGTTCTTGGGGATCATATCCAATGTATGTATGAACTTATGCGTCCATTCCTTCTTCGGTATCGAACTCCATATGTTTTTGCACTGTGTAATATGATCTACTGGGTTACTTGCTCCTATATATTTTTGTGCAATATACTCAACCTTGGTACCAAATATAACTTGCATCAATATTCTACATTCCTGCCAGTATTCTATTCCTTCTTTATGTGTAGCCCACCATATGGCTGGAGTGAATTTAGTGACAACATCTAATGCCAACAATCTTTTTCGTTCAGGTATATGCATTTCAAACTCCTTTACAAAATAACTTATATCAGTCAAACCATCATACTTAGGTGGGTCACATAACTCCGTTCCAATCCAACACAATGATCGAGTAATGCGGGTACACCATCTAGTTGATACTTCATGCATCCTTTCCTACCAATGTTCCAGTCCTTCATCTGAATCTAATGCACATGAGATAATTATTCTCTAACTTAGGGAGCCATATGCAGTCAGATTAATTTAGTCATCCATTTGTGCAGTCATATTATATAGGTTATAAATTTCATTCCCTTTAGCTGGTTCGATATACCTTTTTCCTTCTGTTGGATCCAATGGTGCAGTAACCTTCAAGTCCCATACCTCAAAGATTATTTCCCTTTTCTTCATATTAATAATTTTCTGATTGTTAAAGGCCCATACAAGCCCCATTAGCACTGGGTATGGATGAATATTATCCATAATCTCAATGACTTCGAAATATGCTACACTGCGCACTCCATCTATATTCACATGTACCCTTAACAACTGATCAATTGGTCCTATTTTGTGATGGTTCACCAATATTAACTAGACAGGAGACCAAATCAACTTTGGCTTCCCAATCATTTCCCATGTTTTCTTTGGAAAAACAATTACATTAGAACCCAAGTCTAAAATGACCTGGTCCATGTCATAATCCCCAATCTGAGCACTTAATTTGAACTTGTTGTTTGTCCTTTTTTAGCATAGTACTTGATTCACTACCCTATGTGTCGTATGTAATTCCATTTCTTGAATGAAATTATCAAACATTCCATGCAATGTATTCAATGCAGCTTCATCTTTCATCAATGATAAACAAATTTTCAGAAATTCTTTCAAAGGACTTACCTTTTCAAGGGGCTTTTTGAGGTAGTTTGATCATAGATCAAAGGCATGTCGACCACATGGGTTAAAAATGATGTTGATGATATCCAATATGGTCATAATATCTCATTCCTTGTCTGTTGATATGTCTCTTTTTCTTGTTGTGGGTCAAATGTCGACATAGGTCCTGCTGATTTCCTAACCCATTGCTCACTCTGCCTTCCTTCGTTTTTCACGTCAACTCCTGTCTTAGCTTCTCCACACGTGACAACTTCTATTTTGGTTCCTTTGTCACACATCTCTACTGATATATTTTAAATGTTCTGATTCATGTTCTGATTCTGATTCCCTCTTTCCTGCCACTTTGCAACTAATTGAGGACAATATTTCATTGCATGATCTAGTGCTCTACAATACGTGCAGGTTGTACAAGGATTTGGGCAGTCATGAGCTAAGTGTCCCAATTGATTACACTTGTAGCAGATTGTTGGGCCTCTACCTCCTTTGCCAAAACTTCCTTTGCTTCACCCCTGCCCAATCCTCCTTGGCTTCCTAGATTAAATCCATTCTGATTATTATATTGCGGAGCACCTCTTTCTATCACAACATTTTCCGCTTGAATTCTATACATATCTAAAGTGTTCTCTCTCATCAAATCGAAAGCGCAATAGTCCTTCTATTCGTTTCCTACTGACTTGAAAAAGTTACAAAATAAGTTCTAAGGCATTCTATAGTATTTATACATCTTTGGACAATTAGGCGGATGATGTCCCCATGTCTTACATATTTTGTAGCACCCCCCTCTTGGTAATGGGTTTGGTGCTCTAGTTTCCAAATACTGGACAAAGGAAGAGCATTTGTCCTTGTGGTGGCCTTCAGTTATACACTTGGTACACTAGACTTGTTCCCACTTGTCCTTTCATTTTGTTAGTTCTACCAATTGAATTTTCAAGGAAACTAATTGTTTCTGGATTTGAGCCATCCCCCCACTATCTCCTACAGGAGACACTTCTAGCTTCATTGCAATCTCCAAAGCTTTATGTTGTGATGCAACCTTATGTTGTATCAACTGGAAATGAATGTGTGGTAAGAGTCCTGTAATAAACCATTATCTGTGTTGTCGATAAGGAATTTCGAATGTCAATCTACCTGTCAAATTCTTAAATCTTTGATCATAGTCCCGAACTGACTCATTCTGCACTTTTTGAATTTCCTTCAATTCTATTATGTACTACGACTCATAATTCGATTATTTGAACTCTTTAAATAATGCTTGTCTAATTTCCTAGTGTCCTTGCTTGACCTACTGGTGTAGTACTCTGCAGTTTCATGTACCATACTAATGCACGACCTCTAAACGTTGTTTCCAACTATGCAATATTTGTGGCCTCATCTTGGACATTCTCTGCAACCCAAATTGTCTCACATACAAATAGATGTTGGTTTGGGTCCTCCAACCCAACTCCCTGAAACTTAGGCATTCTCAATGTGTTTTCTAACCCTGCCATGGTGTTTTGTATAGTACCTCCCCCTAGTGTAGTTGGCTAACTCTGACTCGATGCACTTCTTCCATTGCTCTGGCTACTACTACTATGTCTTCCTTTGCTAACTATAAGTTATTTTGACAAATCCTCGAATGTTATCTTAGATATAGGTGACGCACATAGGCTCGTGGAATCAACAAAAGATCCCTCTTGAGTAGGAATTAACAACTCTTCTATTATAGGACTAAACTAAGAATTCTCTTCCTCTCCTTATGTGTGCAATATTTCTACTATCTAGACTATCGCGTAGGGTACTTTCCTCTCATATTCATTGCAGGAATCTCCTTCTCATCCCCAATCTTCAACCTCTTGTACCTTCTTCCACTGTGTAGTACTCCAAACTCGTCTTCTTCCTTTGATATACCCTCGTTTCTCTACATCCTCAGTCCCTCCCTTCCTTCTTCATTTATTTCTTTATTATTTCCTACCTTCAGACTATCCCCTGTTCAACCCCCAATTCCCCTATGTGTGTGAAGTCCCTTAGTATTCATATTCCATTGTCATCACACATTTGTTGCATAAAAACATCTTTATCCAGGTACCCAATGCTTTCATAAACCTTCCGAGCAGACCTTTGAACAAATCCCTTGCAACACTATGTGACCATGTACAATCCACTACAAATTATGTAATATAACTCCCCAGTATGCTATGTTGAAATATTATAACTTCGAAGAATATTCTAATTAAATTTGAGTTATTATCTTATAGATCAAATCCCCTTTAGCAGATTGATCATGTCAGATCTTGTATAAGATCAAATCCCCTTTTGTGGATTGGTCAAACCATATTTATATGGTGGTATTTGTAAAGTTGTCCCCTAGTGTTTATAAAGTGGTTTTAACCACATCTAGAAGAAGTCAGCCCTACCATGTGAAGAGACATAACCTAGGGCCTACTCAACTAGTATTTATATGTGAGGATGGTGCCTCACTTACACACTCTCACACTCACTCATCTAGTGTGCATTATCTTCAAGGCAGTTGCAATTGTAGGAGGAAGGAGAAGAGAGGCTCATGCTAAGTCTTGGTTTGTTCTTGGTGTTTTGATCTTATTCTTGGCATTGTATTGACAATCTATTATTGAGGAAGTTTTTGTTGGGTTTTCTCCCCCATGAGGGTTTCCCACGATAAAATGTTGTGTACCTTGTGATTTTGTTTCTTTCGGTGATCCTCTTTATGTTGTTGTTTTGGAAATTCTCATGTAATTTGGAAATAATCTAATAACAACACTAAAACTTAACATGGTATCAGAGCTTGACTAAATAGAGAACTTGTCACTGGGTATCTAAAAACGTCATTGTTCTCGTACAAGGAAATTAGGGATTTTTACTGAAGAGGAATTTTTGACCAAAAACTATCTTGGGAAGTGCACTTTTCCCTAACACATCTTTTCGTAGCTTGAGTGAACCTTTCTAGTGGCCATATTCTCTGGAAATTCAAAACCTAGTTTTGGTTGGTGCCAGAAAACCAGAAAATCAGGAAACCATAACCAGTACCAGAAGTACCAGTCCATAATCGTACAGGTCAGGTTTCAAGGGGTAAAACTTGGAATTTTTTGAAACAATCAGCTCCAACAAACTCGCTTCAACCTAGCACATCTAGTCGATGGATCAAAATTCAAAAAATTGAAGTTTGAGAAATTAGGGTTTCCTCATAAAACCCTAAGTTGCAATATGAGTTCATTCACACCAGTTTCTTTGCACCAATTGCAACACCTTTGAATTTTTTAAAGGTTTGTTATTTATTACCGCTGCTGCAGGATGGTGCCACTACCTTTCTATACCGTCAGAGGTATGTAATTACATATATTTAAACTGTTAGTTTTAATGGGTATTTTCAAGAGAAAGGATATTCTATCTAAAATCATAGATCCCGAAGGATCTCAGATCGAACACATTTAGAGGAATAATTCACCCCAAGTTCGATTATTTTGATATGCATCTATTTTTTATGACCATCATACTAACCATTGGTCAAAATTAAAGTCAAGGTATTAGATTTATTAAATTTGATATTATAGAGTTTATTCTCTAACTTAAGATTTATGTCAAGAAATCATGTTATCTTAGTACAGAGGACAGATTGAAGACAATACTTTCCATCTTGAGAAAAAGAGACTAGGAATAAAATCAACAACACTCATTCCTGAGGACAAGACTCCAAGTTCCAGGTTTGATTGATTAAGTTGATAAGATTAAAATTTGCACGTGTCAAGTTTGATAACTACCTCATTACAAGTAAACACTATAGTTGAGATATCAATCTTTAAAAAGTTTTATACTTGATAGCATGTGAGCATTTGTAATACCCCAAGGACGTGCCCCAATTATATTATGTATTGTAATCATGTTTATAGGCTCGTGATCCAAGTGTATATAAGTTGGTGGGCTTATGTATTATTTAGGCCAGAGAGCCTAGGTGTTAAAGGCCAGGAGCTTGATTTTTGTATATGTAATTATGTAGATCATTAATAAAATATAAACACCGTTGTGTGCCGACCGACCATGAAGAAAGAGTGATGGGGGACTAAGCTTCCACAAGGATACGTAAGGGAGAGGGGGCTGAAAGGTTGGAATAGGGGTTAATCTTGAGGGATTAAATCCTTGAATAATAATTTTTTATTATTCCAAAGTGGTGTGAATGGTATATTTGTATCCTAAGTTCCTACAAAGGGAACACATTCTTGATGGAGTGCATGCAGCTTCATGGGAGACATGTCTTGGCCCAGGCACATGCAATTTAAACCAATAATTCAACCATGATGGGGGTTCATCTCCATTCTTGCATCTTTTTTCTGAACCGTGTGGCCTCGGCGTCTGATCTCTACATACCTCATGCAGCTTTGAAACCCGAAACCGTGAGGCCAACCTAGGATGTTTTCCTGAGAAGCTGAGGCATCCTTTGTCTGAACCGTTTGAGTCTGCATTCGATATCTACGTTGATTCCTTGTCACACACCCTAAAAACCAGTGGCAACCCCGTGGACTAAGCCATGTCTCCTGTGCATCCTGTGAACCCATTTTATCCACACTGCAAATATGAGTTCGTTCTTAACCGTTTGGGTTGTTGTCTTCTATGAAGCCTAAGGATACTGTAATCGTCTATGTCGTGTGTGTTATAACTGTGGGTTGTTTTGGCCACACAGTCCCTTGGTTGAGTGTGAACTGTTTCCATCATCTGTTCCTTGTTGAGCCTTACTGTTGTCCTCCTTATGTTGGAATGGAGCTGAAGAAGCAGTTTGTCAGGCCTATGTGAAACACTCTCTCCAGGTGAGAGAGGTGGTTGTGGTTGAAGAAGCAGGTTGTCAGGAATGTGAGGGACTCTCTCTAGGTGAGAGAGTTTGAGGAGGAAGTGAGAACTCCTGGAAGGGGTCCTATAGCTGCCATATAGCTCGGAGAATTCTGATCTGTTCTGTTGCTGAAGCCCAAGGCAAGGGAGTTTTAGCAGCCGAAGGACTGTCCGATGTGACAGTGAAGGTGTATACTCCTAGGGTGGGACAGGCATGTGGGTAATGAGAGTCTATGAGCAGTGGGAATAAGTGGCTCCTGGGAGAGAATCCATCCTCATAAACCGTCTTTCTTTCCTAGCGTAGGATTCCCTTGCCCGGTGGAGCTTAGTTCCAGCTCAGGGGTGACCTACTGCCGAGAGTGATGAGAAACGTGGTCTAAGATTGGGAGGTTCCTGGAAGGTTTGCACACAGATGGTGGTGTTATTCCAGTTAAAATATACATATTAATTATGTACTTAATTTATATGTGATGCATGTCTGTGTCTTTGAAGGTGGCTACAACCACATGTTCTCCAGCTACAACCGGAAGGTGGTTACAACCACATGTCCTTGCCCCGTGCAACCTCCCTGATGTATAAGTAGAATGATGGAACCATTGTCACACTATCACTATGAGATATACTGTTGTAAACCTGTACCAATCAACTTATAATCAACTTGTACCATAAATAAGTGCATCAACCATGCACCAACCTGTACCTCAACCTGTAATCAACCTGTACCATAAACAAGTGCATCAACCATGCACCAACCTGTAAAAAACTTGTATCATGAACAAGTGCATCAACCATGCACCAAACCTATACAAAACCTATACCATGAACAAGTGCATCAACCATGCACCAAACCTGTACAAATAACCTTTCACGACAACTTGTCCAAACAACCTATCACAATAACCTGTCTCATCAATATTATCAACCAAATAAGATCTACTCACCAAGATTAATCACCAAGACAACTCTCAAATATGTGCATCAACCAAGCATAACACAACAACTCATAATAATCACCAAGATCAATATGTGTTTATAATAATATACCAATACAAGTATGCTACGTCATCCATAAACCATGTGTCAACAATACTACTAACAAGTGCCTCCAACCATGTACCAAGTCTGTAAAAATCATGTATCAACTACTCATCAACTATGACTCATCAAGATGTACCAACATTATCAA
>SNQJ01S0033275.1:7862-17890 GCA_010110895.2 Picea sitchensis
CGTCGTTGTGGAAATCGAACATGGAAAAACCTTGAACATCAATCCCGATCTCTCCAGCGCTGAAACTCGCCGACTAATGAGTTTATTGATTGGAAATAAATAATCATTTACATGGGATTACATGGATATGAAAGGCATCCCTTTTGAGCTATGCACCCACCATATATACATCAAAGAAGAATGCCGACCCATTTGCCAACCGCAAAGGAGGATGAACCCAAACCTTAAAGAAATTGTTAAAGAAGAACTTCAAAAACTTCTTAACGCCGGATTCATCTATCCTATATCAAATAGTGAGTGGGTATCACCATTTTTTATTGAGCCTAAAAAGAATGGTAAGTGGAGAGTGTGTGTGGATTATCAAGCCTTGAATAAGGCAACGCATAAGGATCATTTCCCTCTGCCATTTATTGATCAGGTTTTAGATAACTTAGCCGAAAAGAAATATTTTTCTTTCCTAGATGGATTCAGTGGCTATAACCAGATACAAATTTCCCCACAGGACCAAGATAAGACCACCTTTACCATCCCCTGGGGAAAATTTTCCTACAAGGTTCTCCCATTTGGCTTGTGTAATGCACCAGCCACTTTCCAGAGAGCTGTGATTGGTATTTTATTTGATATGGTGAATGATTGTATGGAAATATTCATGGATGACTTTACTCCTTATGGGACTGATTTTGAAGACGCTTTGTCTAATCTGGAGAAGGTGCTCAAAAGATGTAAATAGTCTCATCTCTCTTTAAGTACAGAAAAGTGCCATATGATGATGCACGAAGGGGTAGTGCTGGGACACTTCATCTCTTATGCAAGAATTCAGGTAGATCCATCCAAAATCCAGGTAATTTTGGACATTCCAACTCCATCAACTCAGAAAGAGGTAAGAATTTTTTTAGGACATGTTGGGTATTACAGAAGATTCATAAAACAATTCTCTAAACTTGCCTCTCCATTGTTTTTCTTACTAACAAAAGATGTTAACTTTCATTGGATTGACGACTGTGAATTGTCTTTTGCAGACCTCAAACATAGATTGTCTACAGCTCCCATCTTGAGACGACCCAATTGGTCTCTACCTTTTCACATTTATTCAGATGCCTCAGACACTGCAATTGGTGCAGTACTAGGGCAAAAAGAGGACAAAGAACCCTATGTTATCTACTATATTAGCAAGAACATGGTTCCTGCTGAGTTAAATTACACAGTTACTAAAAGATAATTCTTGGCAGTAGTATATGCAATCAATAAATCCAGGCATTATGTAACTGGTTATCCAACCTTTATCCATACTTATCATACAACCATAAAATATCTAATGAATAAACCTATTACTAATGCCCGAGTGATAAGATGGTTGTTACTGCTGCAAGAATTTGACATTACTATAGTGGATAGACCAGGAAAAGAAAATGTGGTTGTTGATTTTCTCTCAGGATTACATATAAATGATGATAATTCACCTATAGACGATTTGTTTCCTGATGAACATTTGTTTGTAGTATCTGCTCACTCACCCTGGTATGTAGACATTGCTAATTATCTAGTTGCAGAGAAGGTACCTCCCCACCTATCTCCTAGGGAAAGAAGGAAAATTATTCAAAAGAGTGTCAGGTACAATTGGATAGGAGGATACCTCTTCTACACAGGCCTGGACCAAGAAATCAGGAGATGTGTGAGGGATGATGAGGTTTATGATCTGCTGAAAGCTTGCCATGATGGCCCTTGTGAGGGTAATTTTGCTGCAAAAAGGACCGGGAGTAAAGTTTTAAGGATGGGCTATTACTGGCCCAACATATTTCAAAATGCCAAGAATTATGTCCAAGCTTGTGACAATTGCCAACGCATGGGTCAGCCAACTCACAGGGATGAGATTCCACTCCAGCCTCAGGTCGTGTCAAATCCTTTTGAAAGATGGGCCATGGATTTTGTAGGACCCATTCATCCACCTTCCAATCAGAAATTTTATATATTGGTCTGTACAGACTACATGACCAAGTGGGTGGAGGCAAAAGAACTTATCAGAGCATCAGAAGAGGCTATTTTAGCATTCTTGTTTGAAAATATATTTTTTAGGTTTGGCGTTCCTAGAGAACTGGTCACTGATGGAGGACCCCCTTTCACATCACATAAATTTGAAGCTCTACTCAATAAATATCATGTTTTACATAGAATAGCTTCTCCATACCATCCACAAGGCAATGGCCAAGTGGAAAGCACCAACAAATTTATCGAAGCCATTCTTACTGAAATAGTGAGAGAAAATCATAAGGATTGGTCTGATAGACTCCATGAAGCTCTATGGGCTTACTGAACTACTTGAAGGAGCACAATTGGGTTTTCTCCTTATGAGTTGGTATATGGAAAAAGCCCTATTTTCCCCATTGAATTCGAAATCAAAACCTTAAGAACTGCATCAGCAGTCAACCTCAACTTGACTGTGGCACAGAAAGGCAGACTACAGCAGCTCAATGAGCTTGATGAAAAGTGTTTGGATGCCATCCATCACACCATAGTGATTCAACAACAAAGAACAAAATGGCATGACCGAATCATTAAGAAGAAATTATTCCAGAAAGGAGATTGGCCTCTGTTGTATGATTCACGCTTTAAGGAATTTCAAGGTAAGTTGCGTACATAATGGCTAGGGCCTTATGAGTTATACACAGTATTTCCTAATGGGACAGTCGGGTTGATTACTATTGATGGATCCAATACACAACTACATACAAATGGTCATCTCTTGCGTCTGTATCAATGTCCACTGTCCAAGGAAGAATTCAAAACTAGTTGTACAATTGATACAGATTATCAAATATTGAACGGAACAAAGCTTTCTCCTTCCCCATATGAACTTTAGGACTTCATTTGCTCAGACTTTGTATATAAATAATCTCAACAAAATTTGCATTTCTCTATTTTTTTTTTGTTTTTTTTGTTTTGGAAAATATTCTATTTTCTTTTACTATGCTAATAAAGCCTTGGAAGGTATCAAGCAATTCTGTGTGTTCAAGTAGATTGATGAACAAAAGGAACGATGAGTTCATGGAATTTGAAAAACTTCCTAGAATCGAAGTAAGGAAGCATTTGGCCGAATTCAATGTTGTTACACCTTTTCCCCATAAATTGGCCAATCTCCTTGCTGTTACACCTTTTTCTGATAAATTGGCCGAATTCAATGTTGTTACACCTTCCTCTGACATTTTTGAAAATGAACCTACTGATACACTAATTATTGTTGTGCTTTCTTTCCACTTCACTCTTTATTTTTGTCGAAGTTGCGGCTCCAGCCCTCCAATCTTTCATGCAACAACACCTCTGATTAGACATTATTGATGCTTTCTATCATAAAATATTACTTCATTATGACGTAACTTCACATTCGGCGGTATTCAGTTGGCTCACTACAGTAAGGTCTACGATTTTGCACAAGTCGTCATTTCTCTCACAATCAGTCATCATGCCATCTATTTTGTGCCATTCCAACGACAGTTGGATTGTACGGTTACTCCAAAAGGTAGTTATGTGCGGTAATATTTGAGGTACGTATTTAATCCTACGTGTTCAAGTAATGAAGATCTAAAAGCATGATTTCCTATTTGCTAACCGGTTACACCTGGAGCCAATCTGCTTAGTTGGGGGGGAAATGTAAATCTAGCCATTCATTTCGAAGTTTATACACACCTCCACCACCTTTCCACCACACTTCTTTTAACTAAGACATTGTATTCTCTCTGCAAATCATGTTCGAGCTTATTGCATCTCTGACTGAAGTGATAGCTTCTCCTCCTATGTGCTTGTAACTCTCAAGAAACATCATGGGAGGATTGGCTGTGAGACATGAACCCGCAACTATGGACAGTTTACTGCTACACCTAGAGGCCTACCAAATATTTCTTCAAGTAGGTTGGATATCATATTTTAAGAAATTGAAAGAGTTTAGTGAGGACGAAGTATTGGAATTCAGTCAAAATCTTATTGAAGGGTACTCAATGGTGAATGGGGTAAGGATTCCAGTAACAGAAGCAAGCATTGTTGCTGTAACAGGATTGCCAAGAACAGGAGACCGATGGTTTAATAGGAAAACACATATCTCAGATGCACAGAAGGGGTTCCTCGTCAACACTGAGTGAGTTCATAACAAGGGCAGAAGTGTAGACATCAATTCCTTACCAGAGCCATGGGGGAAAGTTTCAAAATTTCTTAAAAGGTACATCACCTATGAAGGCAGATACCAAGTTGTTTATTTTTCTGATTTCATCTTATTATCACATCTACGACATCAAAAATTGATAAACATCCCTTATTATCTCCTACAATCATTTCATAACATGCCCCGTTTTGTAAAAAAATCCAAGAGCCCCAAGAATTGTGTTTCTAATCACAGACTCATCGGCCTATTAATTCGCAGAGGTATGGGCATTTCTAATAACCCATTACCTGTTGTAGCAGCCTAGCCACAGTCTAAAAATCCAGAAAGGACTGCACCAGTACTTGAAACTGCAACCCATGGACCTCTTCCAGAGTCTTTACCCTCGGCTGCAAGAACAACCAAAACTCTTATTGTCACTGCCCATAAGACACCTCAGAAGAGTAACTGTGTAACCCGAAGCCATCCTAGCACCACACAGACATGCCTCGATGAATTTTCAATACAACAGCCTTTAGTTTTGTAAAAACAAATAGATGAGGAGAAAACCGCTTGACCACAATCACAACACTTGGCCGATACACCGATTATTGAAATCCAACTCCCTACCTTGGATAAGAAAAACCCTGCTCCTACCTCTACATTACCTCAAAAGCGAGAACAGATAGCACGGTCCTCAATACCATCAAGACCGTTTAACCCCTCTGATGAGGCACCAACCATCACACAGACCACTCCTATTGCTTCTACAATCACACAGGATTCTCCTATTACTGCTACAGTTGATCAAGCACCTATTAGCACTACATGTGCATTTTCGCAGAAAAGGAAATGTCCATTCAAAGCAAAAACCTCAGATGTCCATTGGTAAAATTGGATCAACATCAAATCAGAATCCTCTGGCTGCTGCAACAGAGAATTCTCCAGGGGTACGAATACTAGGTTTTACCTTATACCTAGAACTGCAGGAAACTATCTTCTCCTTTCAAAGCAAATGTGCTCAATTCCTAGCATAATCATCGGTGCTGCCTGATGATTCTGCAGATCCTATGTCCATTGAAGAAATCCAAATTATCTTTGACCCTGGTATACCAGAATGTCCTCCTTGTGTGATTGAGGAATAACATCTTGTTCCTCCTCCAGTAGCAAAGAAAAAGACCACTACTTTCATTTCTACTTTACCTAGGAGAAAAACCAAGTCCACCAAGTCTGTTGAAGCTGCAATTGGAAAGAAAAATATGGAGCAGACCGTTCCTATTCTATGTCCACTATTCCCTATGGTTGATGCAGAGACACTTCCAAAAGAATCAACTGTCCATGTTAAGACTGATCCACAGGAACCAGTCCTGACAGATACAGTTGTTACACAAGAACCAACTGCTCCACAGGAGATTGTCCCACCAGAGCTCGAGATATTAAAACTACCTGTCCATGTCAATTCTTCTCCACAAGAACCAGCTGAACAACATGTTGAGGATGCCCCACTTGTGAATTTATTTGCCCAAATAGAGAAAAAGATCAAGCATACAGAAAATTCCAAGATTGTGGCACTGATAACAGAAAATAATGACCTTAAAGCAGAGATAAAAACCTTGAAACAGGAAGTGGAAGCTTCTCGATAGAAGAATCTAGAAGGTATAACCATGGACATCCTAGAACTAACAAAAGTTGTTATGGGCAGAGAAAAAGAACTCATGTGTTTTGAATGTGGAAACATTTACTATGAGGCAGGATATGAGGTAGTCAAAGTTCCAGTGGCTACAATACCAACAAATGTATCAATCAAGACTAAACATGGAATCCCTTCTACACAAATATCAACAAAATAGGGGAGATCTCAACATCATAAATTAACACATGGTATGCCAGTCGCTTGCAAACAAGAACCTATGTTCCGTTCATGAGTTGTTACTTGAGCAACTCAAACTGATCTTGTTCTCAAGAATAGAAGAACCCAAACAAATGGTTGACACAGTAGATTTCTTCTTTTTGACATGGCATTCTTCATTACCGGCACTTAGAATTTTCTCTTAACAATTTTGCACTGGAGCAGATACTCATCTACTTCAGCTACAAGATAAGGTTTGAATGTGTTTTGCATGAGGACATGGAATATCATCAGTTGGGGGGTATGTTAGGAACCTGAAATACCCTTTTTCACTACACTTTTTGATCATTCAACCCTCTCATTTCCTAATCTAAATGACTACTATAATAAGCACTAAGACCCTTTTTCCCAAGGTACGAAACTATTCATCTTTCTTTTATGTTTTAATTTACTTAGAATGTTGGATTGAATATGATCACATATTTTACCCATGAAATAATTCAACTAATGATCAAAATGATAGAACAACCCACTTCAAGAATCGGGTCGTTGCTTTCATAGCCATACGCAATTCTTGGGAGTTGTTACAGGATTTTTGCAACGGATGCCCATCAATCTTGGAAGTTGTTACAAGCTTTTTGCAACAAACGACCATCAATCTCGGAATCCGTTACAACAAACACCACTAGTCCTATTGTGATATGACTGCTGCAACACCTGTTGATTAGAATGTTGGCTCATGACATTGATGAAGAATAATTCAATATTTGATATTTATGATATCTAACGAATAGCCTAAGAATCGGGGGATTCTTAGGACTACTTTGTTTCTGAACACTGATTGACTCTAACTTTAAATAGCAAAGCTTTTATAATGTAAAGGTTGTTAGAATTTTGGCTTGAATAGAAGAAAGGAACGATTATTGTACTCCAACATCTTTATGGCAATTGAATGGAGAACTGGATTGAATTTCTTTAGCATTATGTGATCTATCTCTTTGAGTGGATTCAGTGAGAAGGAAAGGGCCCACCTTCTTCACCGATTCCCCTCTGTTTCGAATTCTAGATTTAGGTGTTTTCATTGCAATTGGTTTAACTGTTAGATGTTTATGAATGCAACTGTTGTTACAGTTTAGTCCCTTCCTGATAAATGTGCATAACTTGTCTCATGAGAATTAGAAGTCAGTTGTTGAGCATGGATGGAGACTTACTTTTCCTTTTTCTGCATTGAGTTTAAATCTTGTTTTGAAGAATTAAAAGTGTGAAGTAGCTTCTCGCAATAAGTAGATTTCCCTTCAGCAATAGGATATAATTTCTTCCTGCAAAAGTAAATTAGAAAGTTAGATTAAGGTAGGCAATTCATGGTTTTTGTAGATTCATCAGTTTAGGTTGCAATTATGACTTTAATCCTGTATCACTCCAGATGTATCAGTAATATGTTTTGTTTGTTTTTGTTAGAAGAACTTCCCTACTGCAATTAGATTAGAGACGCTTCCATAATCTAGCATAGACTGTGCAGAATTATCTTGAAATAATAGACTTCCCTGGGTTGACAATTTATATTGAACACTTTGATTTTCCATTTAATTAGACAATTAAAGTGCCCAACAGAAAGGTTCCCAAGAGGAACATATAACAAACTGAAGATGAAAAAAATTGGACCATGCAAGGTCATAAGGAAATTTGGGGCAAACACATATGAGATTGAATTATCCGATGGGGTCAGAATCTCACCGATATTCAATATTGCATATGTGTACCCTTACAGAGTTGAAGAAACAGGATCAGAGGATGAACAGGCAGAATTTCAGTGGACCAAACAAATGCCTGTAGCTAAAAAGCCACAGATGGAAAGTATAATTGACAAGAGAGTCAGCAGGAAGACCACGAGAAAAGAGTATTTTGAATACTTGGTCAAGTGGAAGAGACATCCAGTTGAAGATGCCAGTTGGGAAGATGAAGAAGAAATTCAGAAGCATGGATAGACCATGCAAGAGCACATGAACAGGAGTTCATGAAAATTTTCAAGTGAGGGAGTATGATGCAGGAGCATTGTAAACAGCCAGCCAAGAAAATGACATAAGAGGCGGAAGATAGTTGGAAGACCACCAGCGCACATTTTTGAAATGTTTTTGAAGCATTAATGTAATGGTTAAAGGGAGGCATACTTGCATACTGTAAACGGATCATGAGTGATTCGCTCTCATCTATAGAAGCTAGAGGCATTTATGCATAGTTAATGAAAGTAGGTAGATTTGAATTATAGATTAGACAGTTTATAAGAGCAGGAGGGAAAATGGATATAGACACCCTCGTCTTTTTATTATGGTATCATTGTATCATTAGCATAGAGCAGAAGAAGAAGGAAGCTATAGCAAAAAGTTGTAGAGAAGAAGCCATGTACATAAGATTTGAATTAATATATGAAGCTTTGAATCAAACTCATGGTGTTATGATGTTTTTTGTGTATACATGTTGTATGGTATGTTGATAGTTGTTTTATTCTCTTTGTTATACGTTTTATTTAATACTGTGTTGAATGTATGATTTCATATTAAATGTTTGAAGTCTGAGAGACGAAAGAGAATGAGTTTCAATTGTTTCTCTTCCTGAGAGAGAATTTCCTGCAAGGAGTTTAGTGAAATGTCTGCAAGGAGTGCGTTGACAAAGGTTCATAGTTTATCTCTAAAATCTCAGGAGGGATACCATTATTCTCATTCTCGCAGTAGTGCAAGTGAAGCACAGAAGGCGTGCAAGGTGTGCGCAGGCTGGTTGAAAGCTAGAACTTATCAACCAAGGGGATAATCGAAGGACTGTTGTGGCAGAAGGTGCTCAGAGTCGAAGAAATCAAATACTTAGAAGTATCTGAAAGAGTGTCTCAAGGAGTGCATGCAGGAGTCCATGGAGATTTGAGTTTGTAAGTGAAATCTCAGGAGGGTCAGCACCTTTGGAAATACCCAAAGGGAGACAGAGATTGAAAACATCTCGCAGAGGTTAAGTTCCAGTGAAAGAACATTGGGTTTATTTTGAAAGAGCTCTCAAGGAGAAAACGAGCGGTCGAAATTCTCTGTGGAGGATTCACGAAATAGCAAGGACCGTAGGATCCAGGAGAGGTGCAGAGAATTTAAGCATTGGATCGAATAGAGGCTTATTAGTCATTAACCCTGTGGAAAGTGCCATTTCATAATTCGGGGTCTAGAAGTGATAGAGGGACAAAAATCGAAGGTTCGTTCAAGTCCCAAAAGCCAGAAATCTTGGAGTGACAGGTGGCAAGAATGCATGTCAGAGATAGAGGACAGCGAAGAAGACAGGTGGCATACTTGTCGTTGGGCAGAGTCAAGACTTTATTGATTGTTTTAGGGTTTCATAGGTTGGAGAGTTGAAATCCTTGCATCAAGATTCGCGAAGACGTGAAGTCTGAAACTCCAAATCGGTGAAAAGTCCCATAGGGGAGCTAGTCTTTGCTAAATGCATCAGGGTTCGGAATTTTGGCATTTTTGAAGACAAGAGATAGGGGTTCCTTGTTCTGAGATTCCTAAAATTGTGAAGCACGATACGGCTGTGGAGGAGGACATGACCAAACATTTCAGTGAATCGTCTTTTCGGGTTTTGGTAGTAGAGGGCTGAGAAACTCGACAACAGGGATCGCGAAATTGCAAGACCCGAAGTCCTGAATTAGAAAAGGGCGCAAAATTATTGTGGTCAAGGAGATTTGGGTTGGCGCCTAGTGTTTGTTCATGCAGGCTCAATTCATAAGGACCTATGGATACACCATGAGTGTATAAGATATTCCCCGAGGGGAAATCAAAGACTCAATTAGACTCAAGGTCATATTTAGAAAGATCCTGTGCGGACCTCGACTCGAAGGTTTGGGGGTCTGCACCACTTTCACTTCACCTTCGACAGCCTATTGAAGTCCCAAAATCAGGTCAAACATGACCAAGAATCCTCAAAACTTGGTCAAGGGCCATCAACTGTTTTAGGGACAACAACAAAAAATCAGCAGAATTTTGCTGTCAACACTCGGAAAAATGTCCATCCCTTTTTGTTAGC
>SNQJ01S0033275.1:17940-38480 GCA_010110895.2 Picea sitchensis
CGTTTTATTTAATACTGTGTTGAATGTATGATTTCATATTAAATGTTTGAAGTATGAGAGAAGAAAGAGAATGAGTTTCAATTGTCTCTCTTCCTGAGAGAGAATTTCCTGCAAGGAGTGCAGTGAAATGTCTGCAAGGAGTGCGTTGACAAAGGTTCAGAGTTTATCTCTAAAATCTCAGGAGGGATACCATTATTCTCATTCTCGCAGTAGTGCAAGTGAAGCACAGAAGGCGTGCAAGGTGTGCACAGGCTGGTTGAAAGCTAGAACTTATCAACCAAGGGGATAATCGAAGGACTGTTGTGGCAGAAGGTGCTCAGAGTCGAAGAAATCAAATACTTAGAAGTATATGAAAGAGTGTCTCAAGGAGTGCATGCAGGAGTCCATGGAGATTTGAGTTTGTAAGTGAAATCTCAGGAGGGTCAGCACCTTTGGAAATACCCAAAGGGAGACAAAGATTGAAAACATCTCGCAGAAGTTAAGTTCCAGTGAAAGAACATTGGGTTTATTTTGCAAGAGCTCTCAAGGAGAAAACGAGCGGTCGAAATTCTCTGTGGAGGATTCACGAAATAGCGAGGACCGTAGGATCCAGGAGAGGTGCAGAGAATTTAAGCGTTGGATCGAATAGAGGCTTATTAGTCATTAACCCTGTGGAAAGTGCCATTTCGTAATTCGGGGTCTAGAAGTGATAGAGGGACAAAAATCGAAGGTTCGTTCAAGTCCCAAAAGCCAGAAAGCTTGGAGTGACAGGTGGCAAGAATGCATGTCAGAGATAGAGGATAGCGGAGAAGACAGGTGGCATACTTGTCGTCGGGAAGAGTCAAGACTTTATTGATTGTTTTTGGATTTCATAGGTTGGAGAGTTGAAATCCTTGCATCAAGATTCGCGAAGACGTGAAGTCCGAAACTCCAAATCGGTGAAAAGTCCCATAGGGGAGCTAGTCTTTGCTGAACGCATCAGGGTTCGGAATTTTGGCATTTTTGAAGACAAGAGACAGGGGTTCCTTGTTCTGAGATTCCTAAAATTGTGAAGCACGATACGGCTGTGGAGGAGGACACGAACAAACATTTCAGTGAATCGTCTTTTTGGGTTTTGGCAGTAGAGGGCTAAGAAACTCGACAACAGGGATCGCGAAATTGCAAGACCCGAAGTCCTGAATTAGAAAAGGGCGCAAAATTATTGTGGTCAAGGAGATTTGGGTTGGTGCCTAGTGTTTGTTCATGCAGGCTCAATTCATAAGGACATGTGGATACACCGTGAGTGTATAAGATATTCCCCGAGGGGAAATCAAAGACTCAATTAGACTCAAGGGAAGATTTAGAAAGATCCTGTGCAGACCTCGACTCGAAGGTTTGGGGGTCTGCACCACTTGCACTTCGCCTTCGACAGCCTGTTGAAGTCCCAAAATCAGGTCAAACATGACCAAGAATCCTCAAAACTTGGTCAAGGGCCATCAACTGTTTTAGGGACAACAACAAAAAATCAGCAGAATTTTGCTGTCAACACTCGGAAAAATGTCCATCCCTTTTTGTTAGCCTTTGAAATTTTTAATAGGAATGTACATAATTGTATGGTCAATTTTGGTCCATCGTCAAACGTGATGCCTCTATCTGTGTGCCAAAAAAATAATGCAGATGTTAAACCTTCTGATCTCAAAATCATTCAGCTAGATCGAACAATAGTTAAGGTAATTGGTGAGATTAAGAATGTTCTGATTAGATTATTTTCCAATCCTAAGGTTCATCAGGTAATTGATATTATCACTGTTGATATCCCTGAAGTTTATGGTTTGTTATTAAGTAGGTATTGGTAAGAACAACTGCATGGTTACTTTGCCACAGATTGGTCTCACTTGTGGCTGCCTAAAAATGGACAGCCCAACAAAATCAAGATAAACAGAGAACGTTATCTGAAGCATATTGTAACATATCTAAATGATCCAAATGATTTGTTACATCTGCAAACTCATTTGAAACGCAAGGAATGAATACCTTCTTTGGTAATTTCATGACCGAAATTTCTTCTATTACTGATCCCAGGCAGCAATCTGAAGTTATAACTTATACTCAAACATTGGATTTTCCAAGTATGACAAGTATTATTGACGACGCACAAATCTGGTCATTATACTTTGACGGATCCAAATCCAAAGAAGGAGCAGGTGCAAGTTGTGTACTCATCGATCCTACAGGTAATAAAACTTGTATTTATTTTCAGCTAGATTTTTAGTGCACTAATAACACCGCTGAGTACGAAGCACTTCTACAAGGACTTAGGAAAGATTTGGATATGGACATGCGGAATTTGATGGTATTTGGTGATTTGGAAATCATGGTTAAGCAGTTCAGAAACACCATACATTGCTTATCACCACATTTGAAAAGTTACCAAACCGAGTTATGGATTTTGATGCAAAACGTTTCAGCATTTAACTTAAATTCCATTCCTAGATTACGTAATTCAGATGTTGATTTATTGGCCAATGTTTCTCCTAAAATATTGCTCGCTGAAGGTCTTTCCCATAATGTGTTTTCAATTTAATTGTTGTTTAGTTCATCGATCCCAGATAACATCACAAATTGGAGAGTATTCGATGATGACCAGCAAATCATCAATTTTCTGCACATGGAAGACACCTTCCAAGGTGTAGTCATTGATGAAAGTACTCATGATGAGAACCTCCAGAATTTCACGGTAATATTTGATCCTCGATGTCTTGAATCTACATCCAAGCTGGTAAATTATATCCCCAGATCTGTTGTGAGACTAGAGAAATTCTATGAATTGCATGATATATTTAGAGGGGCAATCAATTGTAAAACTAACAATTCCTCTTTGGTTTATGAGACAGTAAATTTAGGAACAAAGAATAATCCTGAAAATATTAATTTGGGAAAGGGATGCTCTGAGAAAGAAAGATTTGATTTTATAAAGTTATTTAAAGAATTTAAAGATTTTTTTTCTTGGACGTATGATGACTTGAAAACATTTGATCCTAACATCCTAAAACATGTTATCCCTATGAAACCCCAGACTCAGCCTTTTCAATAGAAATGGAGGAAGATGCACCCTAAATTGGAACCCACTGTTAAAAAGGAACTAAACAAATTACTAACTACAAAGATAATTTTCCCAATTAGGCACACGCAATGGGTGTCTAATCTAGTCCCTATAAGAAATAAAAGTGGTGAAATTAAACTCTGTGTCAATTTTCAGAACATAAACCGAGCGTCTGATAAAGACAACTACCATGTTCCTCCAATGGAACAAATCCTACAAAAGGTGTCTGGTTCCGAAAGACTATCTATGCTAGATGGTTTTTTTGGATACAACCAGGTCATTATGTCTTCCTCAAACCAGCTTAAGACCACCTTTCGTACCCCATGGGGCACTTATGCCTACAGGAAAATGTCTTTTGGACTGATAAACGTCGGTGCCACTTTTTAGAGAGAAATGGATATTTCTTTCCATGGCCTCATTAACCAGTCAGTTATAGTCTATCTCAATGATGTCACCGTCTTCTCTAAAAACAAGAAAGATCACTTGTATCACCTGAGGGTTGTCCTGGAATGATGTCGCAAGTTCGACATATCTCTCAACCCTAAGAAATTGGTATTTACAGTGGAGCAAGGTAAATTGCTTCGGTTTATAGTGTCTAAGGACGGAATGATTATTAACCTTGAAAGAACCCAAGATATTGCTAAATTCCCTCTCCTTCTTCCAAAAAAGCCATGCAGTCCTTTTTAGGCAAGATTAATTTTATCATAAGGTTTGTCCCAATTTTCTCGGTAATGGTAAGACCATTACAGAATTTAATTAAAAAACATGTTTTGTACCGTTGGGGACCATAATAAAGTCAATCTTTCAACTCTATTAGAAAAGCAATAATAGAATCTTCTTCCTTGATGAGTCCCAATTTTTCTCAGGATTTCACTCTTTACACCTTTGCTTATGACCGATCTTATGTTGTTGTGTTAACACAAAAAAACATTGAAATAAATGAGATACCCATTGCCTTCATGGGCTCGACTTTCAAAGGGGTGGAGCTTAACTACCCAGCAGTAGATCAACAGGCATATGTTGTTTTCAAAGAATTGAAAGACTTCTGGTCATACATGTTGAAATCCATAACTAAGGGTATTGTTCCTTACCCAGCTATAAGAAACCTATTAGTACAAAAAGAACTAGATGAGAAAATGGAAAATTGGATCACATCACTATAGGAATACGACCTTGAAATAACCCCTGCACAGATTGTTAGAGATCAAGGCTTATGTAAACTAGTGGTTGATTCAATTCAAGAACAGGAAAGTCAAATCAACACCTCAACTGTAAATCAGCATAACGAAAAACAAATCAGCTATGCATAAGTTACTACCAATTCTTGGTATGAAAACATAAAATTTTATTTGACACATGGATCTGCTCCCCGCAATATTGATCCTAAAAGAAGAAGAGCACTCAAGCTTATATCTTCATCTTTCCAGTTAATTAATGATGTTTTATTTCGAAATAACTTTGATGGTGTTCTTATGCGTTGTTTAGAAAAGGAAGAGGCAGAAAAAGTGTTATCTGAACTTCATCCAGGAGAATTCGGTGTTCATTTAATTTGAGATACCACTGCCCACAAAGTGATAAGAGTTGGGTACTATTGGCCTACTTTGTTTAAAGATGCCCATGCGTTGTGTCATAAATACATAATCTGCCAAAAGGCTACAGGACTGGTGAAAAAGGCATCACTCCATCTTCTTCGCAGCAACACAAGTATATTATTACAACAATAGTGTAATTTACTATATGGCCCAAAGTTGCACCTTTGAAAGTGGTGAATACAAATCAGGTAGTATCTTTCCTTAACTTCCGTATCATCACTCAATTCGGTGTCCCCGAATGTCTAGTTTTTTATAATGCCTCTTACTCTTCATCCCTTGATATGAACATTTTTTCTCTGTAAAAAGGGATTAAACTAAAGTATTATGCTAGATACTACCCTCAAGGAAATGACCTAGTAGAATGAATAAACAAAAATTTAATCAATATCATTAAAATGGCAGTTTTAGAAAATCACAAGAACTGGAACAATGCACTTTATAATGCACTTTGGGCTGATAGGGTAACCCCAAAAGCCTCTGTTGGTAATTCCCTTTTCTTCCTCATCTAAGGAAGAGAAGGAATTCTCCCTCTGCATGTTTTACTTCCCTCCCCGCAAATTTCGCAGAAAGTTCAAGAAGAGGAGTGCCCTCCTCTAGAAAATCGAATAAATGCCTTATGAAAACTAGACGAAGTGAGAACATAAACAAAGAAGAAATTGTATCAGCATCAACAAATTGTAAAAATCTAGTTTTATTCAAATTCTTATTCAGATAGGAATTTTGATGTCAGAGACTTGGTTCTCAGGTGGGACAAATCTCACAAGGGAAAGGGGGAACAAACCAAGTTCCAGAATCTGTGGTTGGGACCATTTGTAATTTCTGAAAAATTGGGTCCTAGCTCTTTTCATTTGCATAATTTGGAGGGGCATCCAGACACTTTCCCAGTGAATGGCTAGGCTCTCAAAAGGTATTTCACCTAATGATTTTAGATCCACCCTTTTTTACATATTTTTCATTTTCTTTTCTCTTGTTAATTTTGGTTCTTTTCATTTTGCTTGATTTTGATTTATTTTTCAAATAATTATGTCTAAGTCACCATTTCATTTGTGGAAGATAAATCATAATTTTCATTCATCGGCAGCAGTTAATGACTCCTCAAAGCATCAGTGCTTTGAATGTTAAAACTTAGATCAGCAGCAGTAAATTTCTATTCAAAACAATGTTCTTGGTTTCTCATTAAAATTACTAGAAGACACGATTATCATTAATAAAACTCTTAACGTTGTCCATGTTTTAAGGAAAACAAATCAATTATACCTTCTTGTCCTCGAGATGGTTTATTAGATGAAATCTAAGTGTTTAGGTTATGATGAAGTTCATCAAGTGAGAAAATAAGTTGTGAAGGATCAAGTTTTGTTTTCAAAATATGAGATTTTCAGTATCACCCCGCTCTCTTGAATATCATCAAGTTTCTGCAAATTTATCAACAAATTCTAGAGATTTGAAAGAACTGCAAGGTGTGGGAAGTGTCTATAAACCTAGAGAGACACTGAATAGGTCTGTTGGCAATATGTAAATGCATGCATGATACCAAGGCAACTTCGTCGGGGTACTGAACAAGCCTGTTGGCAGGGAAGCAATGTCTGGTTTAAGAAATTTTCAGGTATGTCTCTTTGAATTGATCAAAAGTAAAGATGTTCTTTATCATGAATGGAAACTCTTGGATAGGACAGAGGTGTTAGAGTGGGTTAAATGACATCCCTACCAAGGCTATGGATTCCTCCTGGCAATAGTGGCCCTATCAACAGTATCGAAGTCGCTTGCCTAGACATTGTTTCACTCGTAATCTAGATTTGATACCACATTGAATTTTTTATAGTAATACATATGATGCTAAAATATGTTATTTTCTTCGTTATTATTAGAATGCTTGACCTGTTGTTAACTGTTTCTAAAAATTCATTTCATCTGATTCACCCTAACATGAATTTATTGGTGATGCAGAGATAACTACTTCGCCCAGTACGTCGCCATTTTTGGAAGCCACTAATTAATTTTGATTCTTATCACAATCAAAGTCTCCACAAAAAGGATCACATCTTTCTGTCTCTTCCATCACCTCCCATTTTTAAATGTTTATATTTGTGAGTTCTGAAGCGATTATTGGATTAAAGATCACCTTATTAAGTTCTTATCATTTGCATTTCTGTTTGTTTTATTTTTAATTCATGACTGTAAGCATGAATTTAAACATATAACTTGGGTTGGTTTAATAATATTTTACCTTAGAAATATCATTTTAAAATCCACCCATATGTGATTAAAATTCAAATCTTATGAAATGGTTGATTAACCCATTATCCTTTTTTTCTTGTTTTGTTATGGTTGTTATGAATTCAATGGTTCGATAGTTCATTGTCAAAATGTTTTGATGAATGAAGAACCTTGGTTAACTATTGGTATTATTTTCATGAGTTTAATCGTCATATTAGCAATCATGCCAATGAGTACAAGCATGTTTTACTTACGTTTTCACCTTACCTTGCTGGCCCAAAACATTGATGAAGCTATTCATTATGTGTAGAGGGTTTTGTACTCTGTAGGTTTTGGCACTCATCACGAAAGATGGTATGGATTTATGTGAACCCTCTGGTTTTCGTTCTCCCTAATTCTCCTATCTAAGTTATGATATTCCCCTAGGATCTGTTATTTTCATGCTTTCACTCTCCGCTCAGACCTGTTTTTGTTGCTCGCATGTTGGGAACCTAAAACTATTCTGAGTTATTTTTTTTGCATCCTTATTACAGTGGTCATGTAACCCATTGATCATATAGAGTCGAACGGATTCCAAACCTTACTATCCCATGATGATTCTATTGATGAACTAAAGGATCATGGGTGGGATGTATTCCTCAAGAATTTTGAGGGATATAATCTCCAGGTTGCAAAATCTTTTGCACAAACCTTTGACGGTTTCAAAGCCAATATTGGAGACATACAGTTGGAGTTGACAGAGGACTTCATGAGCAAAGTGACAGGGCTCCCATAAAAGGGCGAGAGGTGGTTAAAAAATGCCATAATAGAAGAGTTCCCATGGATTTTATTTATGACATCCCATAAAACCACTTGCTATATAAATGGTATTCCTATCGCTCTGTTAAAACCCAGATGGCATAGTCTACTTTTAATTCTGAAGCAATTTGTTACGTGTGAAGGTCGATACGAGCTATTTTTTCTATACCATATCCGTTTTCTTATGAATTTCATAGGGTTCGAATTAGATATGCCTTTTTACCTATTGATGAGACTTTACAATATGTTCAAGCATTACAAGCGATAGGGTATCAATTCGAGCCTGTTTCACCATGGACTCGTTAAACTCTTGTTGGTTCATCACCTTTCGAAGATAGGTGACAATTGGGAAAGATTTCTAATAAGAAATGGATTCACACAGGCCGATGCTACAGCCAATCCTCTTTTAATTGCAAAACCTAACTTAGATAGGTCAGTGGTTGAAAGCCAGTTCATTAATTCAATTGATGGGCCAGAATTTTTTATAAAATCCCTCTAGATAAAGGATTACCATGTAGGTTTTCACGTGCAAGATCTCTGGAACAAGTAATGTTGAATTAAAGGAAAATGATCCTCATGTGCTTGTGAACAATGTTAGTTTAAACATTAATGTTAAATCTGATGTCAAGAAACTCTGTAAAGGAAGGAAACAACAGTGAATGGATTCGAGTTTCAACAATAAGAATGTTGGTCGTCTAATCTCTAGAAAACTAAGAAACCAAAAGGGTAATCATATGATCTCGATCGAACCGATCGAGATCGATGAATGAGGCTCTGATCATGAGATAGAGGATATTTTGATATGGGAAGACCCAAAAAATCAGTGTTCCATGAGGGAGGTTATCACCATTTTGAACCATATGATTTCGTGACCAATTTACCCCCATGTATTAAGGGTAAATAAGGATTTTTGGGTAATGGGCATGATCTGGAACAAACCGCAGGTAAGATTGAAGCACTCTTGGTCGACTATGTCCCACAACAATCTTTTGTCACCCCGGTACACTATGATAGTTGCCTTGATTGGGTAGAGCATTATTATACATATGTTCCTCTCTTGCAGTCCCGAATTAGAACCTTGACTGCTCAGAACAATCTGTTTAAACAAGATAATTTTGATCTCAAGGCACATACATAGAGGGAGAATAAACAAATCCATAGGGATGGAAATATAATCATTAAGAATACAACCAGTTTCAAAGAAATTATAAACTTTGAACTGTCTGATCCCTCTTTGGCTAATTTTTAATGGTAAAACATTTTGTTTTGATTTCATTCGATTCCGTCGTCAAAGTAGAAATAGGAAGATTTGAATTTTGATTTCATTTGCTAAAAATAAGACTAGCTACAGAATCTATGATTCTGTAGATAAGTCACTTTTGAATAATTAGTAATTGTTTTTTTTTTCTAATATATCAAATCCGTTTTGTTATTCTCAAGAAATGGAGGATTGTGTTGTTAATTTCTTGGAGAAAAAACCTTTCAATTATATGCTCAAATGTTTAGTAGTTTTTCCTTCTTTAGGTTTTATCAAACTGTGGTTTAATTTTGAACAAACGAACTCTTGCATGAGTGGTTACTATTTTTGCTATTTTTGTAATATTACCCAATTATTATGGATTCAACTCTATACTCTGAGATATGAGCATTTGAAACTTGAGTTTAAACACTGTTCATTCTCAGTAATAAAGAGACCTTTTTTGGATGCATTATGGACAGGTAACTTTCAATACTATATGGACAAGTTGGTCACACCTCAACTTTAGTCCAGTGTGACACTGTTCCATTACGTTTTTTCCTTTTATATTATGGAATGTTAATATGTTATGAAGCTTTAGTCTTATTTGCATATAATGTTTCATTTTATTTTGCACTTTAAATTCTGTTTGTAATTTGTTGTTCATATATCATATTTGTGATCATTATTTCATTCAAATATCATTGATTTATGCTTGATGTTGAGTGATATATTACATGAATAATTTATATTAAATTTCTCTTACTATAAGTATTCATCATTACAAGATCACGGGATCTACATGTTTATTACTTTGTTTCTTATATCTTTACTCCAAAGCACAGCTTTGAGTTTACTCTGGGAATGTTAGCACAAGCCTGTTACAGGTTTTTCTCATAGGCAAGATGGCTAGGAGTTTGAATTGTGCAGAGACATAAACTCAGTAATTGATTAATCTCATGTTAGTTTTACTCGCATTCTATGTATTTTATTAGTTTGTTTATTAATGAAATAGGAACAATTTAGATTGGCTTTGACTATTATCTTGTTCTTGTTTCAAATTATATCTTATTAGTATGTGTGAATTCTTAGATTTTAAATTATTAAATAGAAAATATAATATGTATGTGCTTTCTTTATCTACTTCGTAAACAATTGCAAAAAGATTGATTTCGCAAGATATACACCAAAACTTGCAAACTGTAAATACCCTGTTAATAATCACATGCTTATTTTTCTCCTTTAACACTTGTAAATAATTAAATTCATGTACATAGTATCATATATTTTTTTATATTAGTTTCCTTTCTTTTTCTCATTTAGGATTTTAGTCAGCCAACGGAGCCATTAAACCCGTCAAGTCATCTCACTCCAAGTGGCTTGGGTTATTTAGACAACCCTGGTTCGGATTTGACCTTCCAGTTGATGGTGTGTCACTTACACTCGTCAACACCTCTCTCTTTATCCATCAATTTGATGGTGATAGGATGTACTAAATAACAATTTAGTTCCAAAACTAGTAAATAGAGATTTCCAAAATTCTGAGGTGAATTTTGCATCTCTATCAGATATGATTTCCCTAGGCATCCCATGTATCCTAAATATTTCTTTAATGAAAATATTGGTAATATCTATTTCCTTGCAAGTGGAATTTACCAGGATAAGTGAGCATCCTTGCTCAAGTTTTCCACAACAACCATAATGACGTCATTTTGTCTGGTTGTTTTAGGTAATCCTATGATAAAATCCATGGATATGGTTTCCCATTTCCATGTTGGTATAGGTAGGGGATGCAACAGCCCTGTTGGGTGCTTGTGTTCCACCTTAACCTGTTGACATTCCAAACATTTAGCTAAATAATTTGTTATGTCATTTTTCATTCTTGGTCAGTAAAACAACTTCTTGGTGGTTGTTATCATTTTTGGGTAACCAATCTGACCAACATATGGTATTTTATGGAGTTGATCCATGATGAACCTCTTCAATTCGTCACAATTTGGGTTATACAGCCGAACTTTGTAGGTTAACAAGACATCACCCAACTGTTGATAGCCCTCATACTTCATCCATGTGGGTTCTTGTTCTGGATATGTCTTTACAGTTTTGAAAAAATCATCTATTTCTTGTGCACTTCTGACTCTTTTCTTGATGTCTGATTCACAGGTGCTTACAGTTTCCAAGTAAATCACTTTCATGCTTCTACTGAGGGAATCAACCACTCTATTTTATTTTCCCTTGATGTGTTTGATTTCAAAATCAAATTCACTAAGGATATCCACCCATATAGCTTGTCTAGAATTTAGTTTGGGTTGGTAAAACAAATATCTCATTCGACTATGGTTTGCCATGAGTATAATTTTTCTTCCTACGAGGCAATGTCACATTTTTAAGACATGCACTATGGTATATGATTCCAAGTCATGGGTCACATAATTGTCTTCATGTTTATTCAATTTCTTGGATTCATAACACATTACATGCCCTTCTTACATGAGGACTCCTCAGATTCCTTCTTTGTAGGCATCAGTGCACACAAGGAAATCCTTGTCTGGGTTTGAATTCTTCAACATAGGTGCATTGGTCAATAAATGCCTTAGTTGTTGAAATCTCTCTTCACACTGAATTGTCCAAACAAATTTGACTCCCCTTTTCGAGAGGGAGGTGATTGGATAACCAATATTGGAAAACCCCTTTATGAACCTTCTATAGTACCCTACTAGGCCCATAATGGATATGATATTAGTTACATATTCTGGTTTAGGCCAATCCATAATGGATTTGATCATTTATGGATCAATTACCACTCATTCCTCAGTGATAACATGGACTAACTAATGGACTTGTTTTTGGAAAAATTCATACCTACCAAACTTTGCATAGAGCTTGTCTTTATTGGAAAATTGTTTGTCATTGATGTCAACTTTAGAGGAAGTTTAGAAGCCTCTATAAGTAATGGGTATAATTGAAGATGTCTCCAAAGTGGTCCCCTTATGGTGTACCTTTAAGAATGTCCCTCATGGAAAGATTCTTTGAAGAATTCTAAAAGAAACCCAAATATGTGGTCATGAGGCTCTAATTTGACTAAGGAAAATGAGGTTGAAGAATACTTCAATTGTATACAAAACCCTCAAAGATGGATAATCCTCGTCATGAAATTTCCAACGGTAGGTGGTACACCATGTGGTTCCAAGAAATTGAGGATTTCTTCCCTCATGATGTTGAAAGCCCCGAAGAATGGTTAAGAATCCCCTAAAGAGTTACAAGTCATTAATTAAAGGGTAAAGTGGTTGTAACTAGAAGTCCTATAATTAAGGAAAGAAGTCACTTTGTAAAAGTATAAATACACCACATGAAGTCTCTTGTAAGAACACACACAAGTTCAATGATTATATATCTTTCAAGTTATATTTTGGTAAATCTTTTCATATCATTTCTGAGGTAGTGAATTCTAAAGTAGTGAAGTCTAAGGTAGTGAAGGTAAGAGAAGGAAAAGTATGAAAACTAGCTTTCTGAGTTTAAATTCAATTTGCAATAGAGCATTGTGCAGACATTCGCGGGTCATAGTGGAGAAAAGTGTGAACATCCACAGGTTGATAGTGTGAAAGTCGTGGATCTATGAAAAGGACTTGAATAATATGATATCATTTGTTTGTTGAAGATGATATGCACTAGGTTGGTCTATTGGTCTGAGATGATATGCACTAGGTTGGTCTATTGGTCTGAGATGATATGCACTAGGTCTTCTTTATGAGTAAAGGTGTGTCATTTATGTGTTTTTTTGAGGTTTGTATCATGGATGGTATGGCACATGATTAAGGAATGTCTTGGAGGCCCTTTTGGTATATGGTTTCATATTATTGAGGTCCATGTTTTGGTGATATTGATACATGCTTGAGACATATCCTTGGTACTTAGTTTATGGATGTTATGGTTCATTGTTAGAGGCACATATTTGTGGTATTGAAATATATTTGAGGCATATACTTGGTATATGATATTGTATGTTATGGTGCATACTTGAGACATATTTTTGAGACTTTGGTACATCTTGGATACTTGGCATATGGTAAGGTACATTTTTTGGTACATGGTTGATGCATGGTATGGTATAGGTTCTAGTACATGGTTGATGTATATGGTATGGTGATGGTTTTGGTATCCATGTGAGTGGATATGGTTATAGTTGGTTGATTATGGTATATAAGTGATAGAGATGGTGACAAATACGGTTACATGGACAATGATAGTTTAATCATCAGTTATAGGTTGATGTGACAGTGACAAATTGATGTATTAGTGACATTGTAATTTTAATCAGAGGTAGTGGCAGTTTAAGTCTGCACTTATATTTTAGGGTGGTAGGACGAGGCAAGGAAAGGGTATTTTAGCCTCCTTCTGGTTGTTGTGGGAGAACTCAAGGAGTTGGAGATTCCTTCAGGTTGGTTCTTGTAAATTAGGGGGTCACAACCTCCTTCTAGTTGTAGCTGGAGAGTTCAGGGAGTTTTAGTTTCCTTCAGGTTGGTGCCTATAAATCAAGGGTTTGGTGCCTCCTTCTAATTGGTGTTGGATATTTTGAAAGTTGTTTCTTCCTATGCATGTAATATTTGAAATATAAGAAATCATTTTGTGGTGTTCTCCCATTTGGGTTTCCACGTAAGTTTCGATGTACTGTGTATCTATGGTTATTTGTTATGCTTTGTTGATTGATACAACTCATGATATATTGATTATATATTGTTGATAAAGTTAATGATTACACGTTCTTATTAAAAGTGGTAAAAGATTGCATAATACTAATTCACCCCCCCCTCTTAGTATTCCAACAATTGGTATCAGTGGGTATTTCAGAAAATGAATCTAACCATTGGAAGGGTATCGTAGATCTTTAATAAGATTGGAGCACCAATGTTTGATGGTAAAAAATATTTCGGAATAATTATGAAATGTTTTACGGAACATGGTTGATGTCGAAATGTCAGTGGTAGATGGATATACAACACCTACCCCTCCTCCAGCAGACAAAAATGGAAACAAACTTAGTGAAAACAATTCAAAGGCTAAAGGAACCATTATGAGCGGTATGGATGATTTAGTATTTGTGAAGGTTATGCATTGTGACACTACAAGGGATATTTGGGACAAACTTTAAAACATTTACAAAGGATGCTACATTTAAGGGTGATGGTCAAACCTATAGGGTAAAATTTGAACAATGAAGATGAATGAAGATGAAGACATAACAACCTAATTTCTAGTTGATGAAATAGTAAATTCCATTATAATATTGGGAGAAGAAATTAAAAAACATTGGTTGTCAAAGGTGTGAGGTCTCTTCAATGGATTTTATCACGAAAATATCATCCTTAGAAAGAGTAGATCTTGCCACATTAAGGATGAAGAAAATATCATCCTTAGAAAAAAGAGTAGATCTTGCCACATTAAGGATGAACAAGATACATGGGATACTCATAGCATATGAAATTAGGACATAGTAGGATAATCCACCCAAGAAGGAAGCACCATTCAAAGAATCCAAGAAAACCAAGAATAATAAGAAAAAGCCAAAGTCATATTATAGTTGCAACGATGATTTTGATGAAGATGAAGACATGGCCAACTTCGTAAGGAATTTAAAGAAAGGAACTGGAAAGTACAAAGGTAAGTTTGCTTTTAAATGTTTTAACTATGGTAAAATTGGTAATTTTTCTAATAAATATCTATATTCTAAGAAAAAAGAGAATGATGAAGAAGAAGTTCCTACGAAAGAAAATAAATATCAAAACGGAGACAAGAAAAGAAACAAGAATAAAAAAAAAATTAAAAATTGCTACTCAAAGGACAACAATTCATCATCCGATGAAGATGATGATCGTGACATTGACTCAGAAAATGTACTCTTTATGGATTATAAAAATGATGAAGATGATTATTAAGAAGAAGGTGAAGTTGATCTCAGAGTAGAACTAATCAGTGCTTTAGAAGAACTAACAAAAGAAAGAAAGAAAAACAAATCACTCAAGGGAGAATTACTTATGCTAAAGGAGGATTCTCAAAATCCTAAGTCTGAAATGGATCATCATATGATTATGAACCTGAAGGTACAATTTGAATAAGCCAGAAGGATCGAAGAGATACTCAGAAGTAGGTTGGAAGAAAAGGAAAAGAAGAAAAAGAACTTAGAAACTGAAATAGTTTCACTAAGAAAGGGAACTCATAAAAGAGATATGCAACAGAATAACACCAAAATAATGGATGAAATCATCAGTGCTCAAAGGTTGTATCATGACAAGTATGGACTGGGATACAAAAAAACATATACAGGGAAGGGTTTGAGCTCTATGACTATATAAGAGGAAGAAGAACAAAGGACTTATGCAGAAGTCACCATAGGATTCACCAAGAAGGAAGAAAGAAATCATTCATATGAAAATCACCAGGAATAAGGTTATAGAAGGATGGTGCCATCTAGAAGACCCAGATTTCATAACCAACAACCATCCATGGAAACAAATCAAGAAAAAACCTACAGAGGAACAACACCATTCAGAACATCTCTGAGGTATCAAATTATCTTTCTTGGTTCATGTTATTCTTGTAACAATTTTGGGAAGAAAGCTATAAAATGAAAATCTTATGATAAGAACAAAAGAAACTATGAAGGTCACCCTAGAATTAATCATCTTTGAAAGCCTCAGTGAAGCATACAACATAAACTATAACAATTTTGTCTCATTAAACGATGAAGTAGAATGTTATAAATGCAACAATTTTGGACACATGGTAAAATATTGCATATTGAAAGTTCCTCTAAAGGAACCAAAGAAGGAATTCAACAATTGTCAAAAGGAACCATCAAGGATTTAGATAAGGAAGAAGGATAAAATAAATGTTGAAGAATGTTCCCTTTCATTACAGACACAAAGCAAAAGAAGTGATTTGTATGTTGACATTGGTTGTTCAAAAAATATGACAGGTGACACGAGCATATTTATATCTCTGAAGAAATAAAGAGATGGATCAATTTCATTTGGAAATGACAACTCAGCGAAAATTATAGGAAAAGGTAGAGTCAAGCTTGGAAGTAAGGATTCTAAGGAATAAAAGTTCCTACTTGTTGAAAACATGAAGAATAATTTGTTGAGTGTGAGTCAAATGTGTGATCAAGGACATAGACTTATATTTGAATCAAAGAAGTGTGAAATAAGAAAAGAAGGATCAGGAAAAATGGTGGCTACAGTAGTAAGGGCTCCAGAAAAACATATACATATTAAATAAGATTGGAAAGGAAATATGTTTCTTGGGAACACTAGTACAAAATGAGAGATAAATGACCAAATGAATTACCAAAATCCGCATATAAATGACAATTTTTGAGTTGGTGACCACTCATCATTAATTAGTAGTCACTTATCAAACAACCAAAAATGTGGTCATATTTATCTTGGTCATTTATAGCTTATCTTGTGGTCATATATTTGGTCACTAATTGTGGAAATTAATGACCAAATATATGACCAAATTAATGTCCAAATATGACCACGAGATAAGCTATAAATGAACAAGCTAAATATGACCACATTTTGGTCACATGATAAGTGACTGCTAATTAATGGCCAAAGTTTCCATTTGGTCATTTATATGTGAACTTTGGTCATGTTCATGCTCATGTTTTGGAAGATAATATCCATATGAATATGTCCACTTCATCACACATCTACATTCAACTATCTGTAATGCAAATAACAAGAAGATAAAAATAAGCATATGGCCATCTCAGAAAAGAAAATAAATAGCCAAGATTCACTAATTCATGTGTTTTAAGTAATATTATACAGTGTAGAATGATATGTTCCAAATTTCTAACCAATTCATAGCTTTACATAGAAGATTTATGCAGACAAGTATGTTCACCAAGAGTAAGCCATGTACACCAACATAAATAAGAAAACAAATGCAAAAAAAAGAAGAGAATGGAAGATTATTAATGATAAACAAAAAGTACACAGATGGTTTAACATCCGTCAAGAATATGTCAACAGTCTCACACAATTCCCCAAGGTAGATCTACCTTTGTTTTCCTATATCTCTCTATACAATCTGTACACAATTACAGGTTAGGGATGAATATGCTGACAATGATCCTAATATTCACATAGAAGTTTTATATATTTATGGAAAAGGAGCAGGGTGGAGTGCTTGTGATAGGCCTTGAAGAGATGAACTATATAAACTCTAGTAAATAAATAGAGCATATATTTTGATTTTTTTTTTTACTCTAAATGCCATGTGTCCAAGTCCACCAATGAAAACACCATCAAATGTGCCATATGATCCAACCTCTTTGACATAGCATATTGTTGATTTGATTTGACATTTTATGTGACTGGATAATATTTATAATGAATTTCACCCACATCATCGCCAAACAAATTCTTCGAACCTTGAGGAACCACATAGTACACTGATATAAATAACATTCATTACCCATAATATCATAAAGAAACTGTATCTATAATGAAATATATCAAGTATGTCAAATTATAAAATTCTTCATACCACTTTCCACACCCCCACTAGCATAATCATGAAATGTTGCATGATATACAGAGTGGTGAGCTAGTTATGAAGATTCTTCCACTGTCATATCTCAATGATACCTATGTTTTTTATCATAAGACAAGAAAAAGTTAGTACAAAGTCAACTTCAAACAATAGAATTTGAGAAAGAATTTAAAAATTTCTAGCAAACCCTAACCAATGTCTAGGACACCATAAGTATATGGTGAACCAGATCCAACATAAAAATGTGTTTCCTTAAGTCTTCCTCCTTCAATGTCTACATAATATAGATGAGGGCCCTATGAATTTAAAGACAATAATAACATTATTATTCTTTTTATCACATAATATAAAACACTACCACTGTAACATCAAGTTTTCTATTACTGATTCATCCCATCCAACAATAAGTGTTCTTACTAACAAGCCCATTCTTCGATATGAGTAAAGGATATTGGCCAACAATTTAGAAGAAGTACATGTCACTGGTATTCTCTTCTTATTTTTCCATCTCATGTAACCGACATTTTTATGAGGAACAAGAAAATTAAATGTGAACTCTACACAAAATGTTGCTAATACCTTCAGGCTAAAGCCATAACAAGGATTCCTACAACCAAACAAATTCCAAATAAATCATGATGAATTAACATCATAGATCTCACTGGTGATAATCATGAATCCAAAAAAACCTTCATAATGTTATTCAAAAAACCATTTTTCCCCAAAACCTTATCAACTTCAAGAAATTCAAAAGGCATATAAGATCACTTAGCCCCACTATTTTCCAACTAAAAAAGGTGCAAATATAAATTTTTAACATGAAGAACATCCTTTAGCTTCAAATTTTGAACTATTTATCACTTCCATGCTTCCATCTGGTTTATTTCATTAACATACTACACTACAATCCAAACATACAGGCATGAAAAGAACATGAATTTCATCTTTGTGTTTATGAAGCAATTTGGTAGCTTCAAGAAGCATAGTGAAATGTGCATCATGCCCACAAGAATGCATTTTTCCAATGTTCACACTCTTATTCTCCCAATCCATGATCTCCTTCATATCACAAGTCAAAACGCTGAATTAGTAAAGGCAAATTGCAACAGTAAAAACATAACTAGGACAACAATAAAAGAAGAATACTGAAACCAAACATAATATGAATGTTTTATTCAATTGGTTCTGGGATGGAGACATTTATGTTCCTCCATGATGATTATACAAGCTTTCATAAATCCTTATGTACCTTACTGTCCTTTTTAGAGAATTCTTAGGGCTGCATGCAAGTTAGGATGACCTTAGGTAGCTTCATAAATGGTGTTTATTAAAACCAATGTGTGTTGTGCACTCCTATTTGACACACTTATCATAAATAATTGAGTTGAATTGTTATTATGATGTGAGAGATTACAAATAAAACAGTCTACACATTGAATAATAGGAAATCACAAAATAAAATATAATAACCACACACAATACAATTGAAATACTTAATGCACACAGCATTGTGTAGGTGAGTCGGGCCCTAACCCTCCAGGACAATCATAAAATTCACAATGATCAATGCATAGATGAAATCCAACTTACATAGATGAAATCTAGGTAACAATCAAACCAGCTTGCAGACTGGAAGCTAGCCCTTCCAATCGAAAGAGGGCTCTCTCTTATAACTCAATCAAGGATTGGTTGTTTATCTAATAGGCACAATGGATAGATATTCATTGAATAGGGTTTTAAAATATGGTAGGTCAGAGTAAAGCATCCATTGGGCATGGAGTCATAAAGAAAGATACCAATTAAAGGTTTTCAAGACTGGTTGGTATGAATGGGTGTTCTTGAAGGAAAGATAGTTGGTTTTCTATTAGACATGAAACAATTGTACTATGGTGGTGGTGGAAAATAAAAATTGCAGGTCAATAATAGCAAAGAATCTAACTTAGGATGATTTTTTCTATAATATCATAGGACTAGTGTAGATAGTTGAATGTAGAGATACAAAGCATTAAAAATGAATTCTATATCCATAAAATATTTATTTAGAAACATAAGAATAACACATAATGATTTACAAATAAAGAAAACATTCACTAAGAGACAAACTGAAGATTACCAACACAAGAATCTTCGAAACCAAAAATTCATGTACTTCTCCTCAAAAAATATTTATTGATATCAAAACTGATGCAACAAGTCCCAGTAGTTTTCTCAACACCTAAACCCCTTTACATTAAGAAATGATAGATTTTATAGAAAAAAAAATATATTTGCTATCCTCAATCCTTTAGGAATAAAATCCTATTATTAACGAAAAATAAAAACAATCCTTGATTTTTCATAGGAAAATTGGAATTGCTGGAGTCAAAAGCGCTCGAATCTGGAAACAATCTCCTTCTTGCTAAGATTCCTCCTTTAAATATGGAATAGAAGCCTTCAAATCTAGTATTTATCCTGAAAATTTGGGATTTGATTGTAAATGTTGATCTATGCAAAGGATACCCTACCACCTAATCTAGAACTAGAAGACTTTTATGCCTTGAATTTTTGGATGATTGACTAATCTTTTTGTTTGATTTTCTTACCATTATTTTCTCATGATTCGATGGTAAAACACTTGAACCTCTCATCCACTTGATGATTTGGCACAATCTCTCCATCTATTAGTTGAATAGACTCGGATCTAGGATGACTATAAACTTTCACAACATGCTTGGTGAATTTCGCTACAAAATCTCTGCCTACAACTCTTTCGCAATGAATCTGGCTTCTTCAAAAAATTTGCAGCATGGAATATTTCACTGCAAAAAATTTGTTTCCATAAATTTCGCAGTGAAACTATGCTGCAAAACAATGCTCTGTGAAAAATGTAGCTAAGAAAATTTGGGCTCACATCACTAGCATTTGAATGACAAATGCAACAACAAATTGAGGTCTCTCAATGTGCCTGAATGAGCTTCAAACCCGATGGGAAATACTAGTCATCCTTGTAGTTAAAATATTGAAATTCCATGTGTACCATCATCTGAATGTAGAATTAAGTTTGAAATTATTCTATATATTCGCTTCCACAGACTTG
>SNQJ01S0033275.1:38490-79982 GCA_010110895.2 Picea sitchensis
ATGGGTTTTGATTTGGGTTTTTGGTGATTTAAATATTGTATTTTCAGCAACAAGGTTACAACAAGCAAAGTTTCCATGTCAAAAAAACAAGAAATGCAACATTTCAAAGGGTTGATCCTTATGGTTACTGCTCTTGTTCTTCTAATTTTTCTAGTCATCATAGCTTTCACATATTCTACATGGGTTTCCAGGGGTCATTCAATTATAGTGCTTCCACCATTCCAACCTCAAGCATTGTGAAAACAATCAGATAGTAGTGACTTCATTTGGGTACTAAATGTTTGAATAAATTCCTATTCAATCACCTTCATAATCTGAAATATGAATCTAATCTCTTTACAAAACCCAAGTGTTTTATAGTGGTTTTCAACACAACTATAAAAATCTGCAAAACCTATTGATAAGGGAATGTCTTTTATGTTTTAACATAATTGTCATTAACAAGAAATACGAGTAAGAAAAATTGCTATAGAGACATTTCTCACTTAAGTTTCCTAAAGCTAAACTGCATTTTTGCTCTTGTCTAACAGCCAATAATGAAATGTCACTCGACTTTTTTTTAAATTACTCGATCTTTTTTAGTATTGGCAAGTGTAAGCGCTGTGCATAATACTCTATAGTATAGCTTGTTGTGCTTACAAGCTTGAAGCAACTACAAATGTTTATGGTGAATTTTAATATTTTTTAATATATATATATATATATATATATATATATATTATTACCGTTCCCAATCCGCCGTCCCCTAAAAAATTTGAGAATATGTTCTAATTGTCCCAGAAACACATCCCCCATCCCCATCGTTCCCCATCCCAAAAACCAATACAACATAGCACAACTACCAAAGATATGTTCCCTCAATATCAAGTCTTCGTAACCCCAATAAGATAATATTATTTCGAGACTTCTGTAAAATGAGTGATCTTTTTTTAGTAATGCACACCAACTTAACATTTAAAAAAAAACCTTAATAAATAAACAATCTAACTATAACCATGATAATATACATACAAATTTCATATTTCATAGTATCTAAAGTCTTTCGTAAATCCAAAGAAAGTGAGATACTTTCCATCTAAACTGAGAAAAAATGGTATAAGAACCTGAAAAATAGTATAAATTAATGATTAAATACATAACAATAATATATATTATAAAAAGGTAAAAAAAATCATATTTTGAAGCATAAAATAATAACTATTATTATTTAAATACCAAAAATCATATTTTGAAGACAAAATAATAACTATTATTATTTAAATACCATGCTATGTATTTGACATTTCATGATGCTAAAAGAGACATTATGTCAAAAGACTTTTATATGTGATTTGATTTTCTTTTTATTTTATTGTTTTTTTTTTTTTTTTTTTTTTTTTTATTATATCAAAATATATATTTGTTTTATTGTTAAACATTACACTACACACATAAATTTAAAACACAAGACAAATTAATGTCAAATCAATACAAAACTCATTGTTATATTCCCTTGGCAAGGACTAATAAATAACTATCACTAGTATTTTCTTAATTGAAAGATTTTAATTTAAATGTTGTAATGTAAATAGAATAATCTAAGCTCTCTCAAGTTGAAAAATAACAAACTTACTAGTAATATTAATAAAAAAACTTCAAATTACTTCTCTATTTTATAAATAAAATAAAAAGTTTTTATAATAAAAATTCTAATATTAAATTGGGGTGGAAGGTGTAGGAGGGGTTATTTTTGTAAATAACTATCACTTGTATTTTCTTAATTGAAAGATTTTAATTTGAAAGTTGTAGTCTAAGTAGAATAACCTAAGCTCTCTTAAATTGAAAAATAACAAACATACTAGTAATATTAATAAAAATAACCTCGAATCACTTCTACTCTATTATTATATAAATCTTAAAATGTTTCTATAATAAAATTCTAATATTAAACTGGGGTTGCAGGTACTGGAGGGGTCATTCTGGACCCCAGGGGAAATATTGAGATTAGTTTTTCCTATAGTTTAGGTATTGCCACCAATAATCAAATGAAAGAATACACCCTTCTTCAAGGTGTTCATTTAGTGAAGGAGAAACAAATCCATCATCTTATTATTGTAGGAGACTCATTGAACACAATAATAAGCCTAGTTAAATGAAACTTTTCAAGGGATTCTCAATTGAGAAGCATTGTGAAACAATTTGATACACTCTCAAGGATATACATCAAGTCTCATTTCTCCACATCATGAGGGAGAACAATGGATTGGCTAATTCCCAAGCCAACCTGGCCACATTGATTCCAAAAGGGACTATTAGGATCAATGGGAGACTATCCCACCTCCCAATTCCCTAGTTAATGCACGTTGCATCAAACACATTGCAATTCATCCATGTGTCACACATGGGCATGAAGAAATATTTCAAAGTCAACAACACACATCCTATTATGTAATGTGAATATTTGGTTATTAATGCAACAGACAGTTTTTGAACTACTGTTGGAGGGATTTCCTTCACATGTTATGATGTCATGAGAGGAATGGAAAAGAGAGAGATCCTCACCGGGTTGAAATGATCCAAGACAATACCTATCAGTAAAATTAGAAAGAGGAAGACCCCAACCGGCCCTCTGCCTAAACGTATTTAGTTAGTGCTCAAGCTGGTGGTTGGGGAGTCCTCTTTGAAATCAATGAGAGGAATGGGCATAGTCTCGTAGGTAATATTCTGATGCTAACTCGAGGTATGGGGGAATAATATATGGTTGGGTCAAGGGGGACAATGGGGAAGGGGAGGAAGACACAGATGAAGAGACAAAGAACTATGGGGTTCGAGAAGAAAGAACAGAGGACTCATGTTAACTTGACTAAGAAACTTCCTCATGACATTGTATCATGGCTCAAGGGTGGTTGGTTGTAGTAGCTCATAGTGTAGTATCTCCCATGGTTTATTGGAGAGAAACATACCCTTCATTCGTTTCCAACGCTCCTAAGTTATAGATGAGTAACTTGTTTATCCTTTTGTGTATTGAATCGAAATGTGTGTATATATAGTTGAATGTTCAGCATGATGATTATGGATATTAATACCTATCTTGAGCTTGATGGTGTATTTTTAGAGATGACCTTGTTCTTGTATGAAATATATTTGCATGGATAACCTAGTGTCTTTTATTACAAACAGTCTCCGTCTTTAGCAAATTAGCTACAAGTTTATGTCCATGGAAATCTTCTGTGATGTATAACCTTATAATAGCTTGAATATGTAAATACCTCAAATCTATGTTATATAATAAGTTGAAAGATGACCCAACATCCCTACTTATTGTAATTCTCATTGTGGATATTGATATGTGTGTGTGTGTGCTTGAATCCCTGCAACAAAAAAATCCTCGTGGAACAAGACGAAACAGAGGCATCCTGGGTAGGAAACAAAAGGCCTTGGACCCAAGTGAGATTTGTCAAAACCTCATAAGTCTTGAAAAGGACGAGAGTAAACCCTTGTTAAATTTATCTATGTCTTGGACCGCATCGTTAATAACCATTTTTTTTCCTTTATAACCATGACCGCTGATTTTCATGGTGGTTAGATATGGACCCTTTATCGGTGTAGGGGAAATATTAAATATCGACCATCTATTTGGCAATATAACATATCCCCACCTTCCATCATAGGGTTCCATTCAAAGTAATTCGTAGAGATGGGCTCGACGAGGGAAACTGCGGGAGGATATAAATGCGACCTAGAAGGGTTGTGGATGAATGAATTCATTGATCCGCCATAATTCTAAGGAGTGGAATCTGAGGGAAGATTTGAGTCATTAATAAGAGAGGTATATGATGAAATGACAACCATTGATCTTGCATAGGCTCTATAAGGCATTCTGACAGGAGGAAATCCAAGGGAAGATCTAAGTTGTTAATCAGAGAGGGTCATGATTAAATGATAATCGTTGATCCGGTTTGAAGTTCTGCTGCTGCACCCGGACAGAGAAAATTCCCTTTGGGAATATACAGTTGAGATTTATCTAAACCTACCGCCATGGAATAACCGAGTAGCGATCATAGGGCGGCTACAGAAATCCTGCGCCATTGATCTGCTGGACCCCATGAGTCAAGTACCTAAAGGTTAGCAAGGTCATGTTGGTCGAACAACAAGATAAACGATTGGTGAGATGATTTGTTTCGACGACTAGAGGGTCTGGATCAAATCTCCATTGTATATTCCCAAAGGGCCCTTTATAGGTTATAAAATGGGTGACGACGTCAGTATGATGTGGTGTGCCAACATGACAATCGACATGGTTGTCACAGTGACAAGTGATAATAGTGGATTCGGCTGAGGGACATGTGTGTCCCGGAGAGGATTGGAAATCCTGATATATGCGACTGTGATATGAACCATAAGATCCAGAGGTAGGGAAATCCTAGTCATTTGTTGGGGGAAGTTAGGCTTAGCCCAGAGACTGGGAAGGAATACAAGTCAATGATGACGAGATGTTGGGGATAACGAAAGTCGTTGATCGACGACCCATCATGATGCAATCGTGACCGTAGATCATATGAGGATCATACTGATTTACTTAATAAACGACAGGGAGATGAGTGTTAATCCTCATGCTAGTTAGGATCACCGACATAATTAAATTCATAGGATGCTCACCTCAAGGAATATTGGATTTGACACAGTCTCAATATGGGATCATCGTTGGAACTTTTGGTTGGGATGTTGATGATAACTCACATGCTATGTGAGATCTCCGACGTAACCAGAGTCATAGGATTCTCATCCCAAGGATGATTGGATTTGGTGTAGTCATGGTATGGGATCGTTGTTGGAATTTTAGTGTTGGAGTGTTTGAGGCTCTGTGGGAGTAAATTACCGACTACGACGATGATGGGTTTAGTAGAGTCGGAACCTTGGGTTAGTGAGCCATATGGAAAGCCCAACATCGGATCCGTGACTATGCCACATTGGATGAAATATGGGATAGGAATCCACTTGGATTCCACATGGAAATGAGGCACTTGAAGCCAATGGTAGCCAAGAACCTTTGAAGCGACATAAATTTTGATCCGTATTTGGTTTGGGATGGTGACATTTGTTGAAATCTCTGACTCGAGGATATAATGGCGGTTCTCAAGAAGAGGTATTGGAGATTATTGAGAAAAACAAAATTTTACACCAATCTCTTAAAAAGGGCAATGTACTTAGGGGGTTGGGTGTATTAAAAAGTGGTCTGAGAGTGGGAAATAACACTTGGCCTCATGGCTCATGAAAGAGTTGGATAAATGTTCTTAGAGAACTTTTAAGGGGGACGACACCCTACCCTACCCTATTCATAAGTGTTTATTAGAACCTTACCATGGAATAGAGGATTACGACTCTCCGTTGTTTTTACATGTTTTTAAACCTTAACGAAATGATGTTGTTACATGAAAAATAATAAACTCAATTTCATCTATAGAATTTTATTTTATATGATGTCCATGACTTCATGGATGAGTAACTAACAAAAAAATGTTGATTATCAGAACTTAACTAGTTAGTGGTTTTTCCCAGAAAAGCTACAAGTGAAAAAGATGGTGACATATCATGAGATGGGAGAAGTCTCCCATAATCGAGAAGAAGATTCTGAAGAAAGGAGAGTGGTAGAAAACCCCCCAGATTTGGTTGAAACCCTAATAAGTCTCATGATCGAGCTACAAATATTTAAGGCCTATAATGAGAATCTTATGAAAGAACAAGAAACACAAACTAAAATAAACACAGTTTTACTGCAAATCATGTCAGATATATAGAGGCAACAAAGTCCAATATTTAATGTGGAAAAATATCATCTTGAGAAAATCCATATTCCACCTAAAATACAAAGGCATGGTATTGAAAGAAAAAGAAATTGCAGAGAACACTTCCTAAAGAAGGTCAACATGGAGCAAGGTATGTCAAGTCAAGAATCAATTAGCTTAGTGAAGGAGCATAAAGCTCCAAGGAATTTTCCATTAGTGAGACCATTTCACATTCTCAAAGGAAAAAGAAAGAGGAAGAAGCACTCCAAAGTCAATGACCTTGAAGAATTTAAGAAAGACATGCCACCCACTTTTCATGGGGAAATAAAGTGAAGAAGAAGAATCTTGGATACTTGGTCTCAAGAAGTACTTCTCAGAGTCCATGACTACTTGAAAACTTGAAGGCCCAATAGCTACATTTAAATTGAATGGAAAGGACTCCATCTTGTGGGAGGAACTTAGAAATGTGAAAGTAATTCATGAGAAGGATTTCTCATGGAAACATTTTGAGAAATAATTCAAGAATAAGTACCTATCTAAAAGGTAATATGATGACAAGACTAAGGAGTTCTATGAACTCAAACTAGGACAACTCACCCTAGATTATATCAACAAATTCTCGAGTTGTTGAGGTATGTTCCTTAAGTGAAACAAAATGTGAATATGTAGTGATTCCTTAGTGGGATGCCTCCATCCTTATAAAAAATAATTGAGTTTGATGAAACTAAGACCTTAGAAGACACTATTTGGAAGGAAAGGTATTGCTATGAAAAATTTAAGATTAAGACAAAACCCCATGAATACCGAAAGAATAAAAACAATTCAGTATTCAATAAGAAGGGTTTTAAACCCTCAAAGTTTAAGAATTATGGGAAGTTCTTCTAAGATGAAGCTCCACTAAGACTGTGGAATTCAAATAAACTTCCATCTCACGTTGGAAATATTTTTTACCCATTCCGTGAAGGAAATGATAATAAGAGAGACATTGAAAATTTTGGGATGTGGAGAAGAACATCTAGTAAGGGATTTCCTGCATAGACAACCAAACAGTAGGAGAGTCTACAATGTCCAGAGGCTACCACAATTGATGATGTGACCAGGAGTATGCCACAAATTCATGCAACATTGAAAATAGAGTTACCACCAAGCCTCAAGGGTGGAAATGGAAGGTACAATAATGATATTGTTTCCATTTTAACTGACCTTGGTTCTAATTTGAGTAATGCTTCCCATGAAACCTGAGAAACGTATATTACAACAAGTGAAACATGCTAAACCATGCCTGGTACAGTTGGCCACGAGAAAAAAGAGGAAGGTAATAGAGGTCATACCAAAGATGCCAATTCATTATGAATGTTGTATACTCAAGCCAGCATAATCCCCTTTAGATCTATGACATGTTTATTGCATGGACCTGTTGGATTCCAATAAAACCAAGTTGTATTTTTATAATAGAAAATTAGAGTATGAAGATGAGGAAGGGAAGAGAAGGAACTTACAAGGAATTAAAAATCCTATCTCAATGAGACAAATATCTTCTCTTCAAATGAAGAAGTATTGTAGGAAATGATGTCATTTGTATGAAATACAAGTATTGAACTTTTTTGAGGACCATAAACCAAGACTAGATGACCATCCTATATTGAGAGAATATAGAGATGTGTTACCTAAAGAGGTATCGGGTCTACCTTCAAGAATATACATTTATTTATCAATAGAAGTTAAATTCGAGTGGTGAAATGTGTCTAGAGTAAATTATAGGATGAGTACACCAGATATAGTTGAGATCAAATTATAGTTGAAGGAGATGTTGAACAAGGGTTATATTTTTCCTAGTGTGTCTCCCTGGGGAGAACCAACCTTGTTTTGTGAAGAAGAAGGATGGTTCACCTGCTGTGTATAGACTATAGACAACTCAACAAAAATGAAAATTATGAATAAGTATCCTTTCCGAGAATCAATGAATTATTCAACCAGTTAATGGGTGCTACAATTTTATCCAATATTGACTTATATGGATACCATTAGGTCTGGATTGAGGATGAATACATCCACAAACCATCATTTAGGAATGTATGGGAACTACAAATTTGTGGTGGTGTCATTTCTAATTACCAATGCACCAACCATCTTTATGTTAGTCTTCATTTATGATATCCTAATATATTCTAAGAAAAAGGAAGAGCATGAAGAGAACCTCATGTTAGTGCTTCATGTTGAGAGAAAATTGTTGGAATACTAAGAAGGGGGTGAATAAGTATTATGAAATATTTTACCACTTTAATTCATAACATGTACTCATTAAATTTAATATCAATATATCATTAATATATCATGAGAAGTATTAATCAACATAGCATAAAACATAACCACATATACACAATACACTAGAATTACATGGAAACCCAAATACAAATAACCACTTAATTCTTTCTTATATGTCAAAGATCATATTCATAGGAATCACCAACTTCAAAATTATCCTCTCGAACCAACTGAAGAAGGCACCATCCACCTAATTTACAGGCTTCAACCAAGGAAGATACAACTCCTCTAATTCTCCAATCCATAACATGAAGGGGAGGCTATGACCCCCTAATTTATAGGCACCAACCTGAAGTAATCTACAACTCCATCAGTTGTCCAGAACCATATGGAAGGAGGTTGAAACCTCCTTTCCTTGCATGTCCTATCATCCTGAAATATATGTGGGACTCAAAATATCAATACCATTAATAACCTAGAATTACCATTATCACTAATACATCAATCTTTCAGTGCAACACCAACTTGTAATTTATGATCAACCTGTCATTGTTCCTATCACTGTCCCTCGCCACTATCTCGCCATTGATATGTTCATCATCAACTAAATATAACTGCATCCACCACATAGATACCAACCATCACTATACTCATGTACATCAACCATGTACTAGAACTTGTACCATACCATACATCAACCATGTACCATACCATATTACAAGTATTTAATAGGTTCCAATGTCCATACAACATGTCTCAAGTATGCACCATAACCATCAAGATCATATGCCAAGTATATGCCTCAAATATATTCCAATATCACAAAGATGTGCCTTTAACAATGAACCAAAACATACATAAAACAATAATCATAAGTTAAGTCTCTCATGCATGTATCATCAACAAACATGGACCTCAACCATATACAACCATATACCAAAAGTGCCTCCAAGAAATTTCTTAAGCATGTGCCATACCGTCCATGATACAAGCCTTAAAAAAGCGCATAATTATAAATGACATACCTTTACTCATATAGAAGACTTGGTGCATATCATCTCAAACCAACATACGAACCTGGTGCACATTATCTTCAACAAACAAAAGATATCATCTTCTTCAATTCCTTTTCATAGATCCACAACTTTCACACTATCAACCCATAGATGTACATTCTTTGCTCCATTGTGACCAAATACAAGGCTTGCTCCACCATGACCTACAAATAACCCGAGAAAGCTAAGCCATAATTTTCCTTTCTTCCTTCATTCACTTTGATACTTCATAATTTCACTACCTCATGAAACGATTTACAAAAATATCACTTGAAAGATAAATAAACATTGAATTAGTATGCTTAAGAGATACTTCTATGGTGTATTTATACTTTGTATAAAAGGATTTCTTTTCTTAATCATAGGACTTTATTACAAACCATTTCACCCCTTTAATTAATGACATAACTAGGGTCTTCTTAGCCATTCTTTGGGGTTTCCAACTTCATGAGGGAATAACTCCTCAATCATGAGAAACCACATGTCGTACCACCTACAACTGGAAATGGAATGATGAGGAATATCCATTCATGAGAGTTTGTATACACTTAAAGTATTCTTCAACCTCATTTTCTTCAATCAACTTTGTCCTCCCCACCAAACCTATGGTGTTTTGTAGAATTCTTCAAAGTGTATTCCAAATGTGAGGTCCATGCTTAAAGCTACACATAAGGGGACCAATTTGGAGACTTTTCCATATACTCCATTACTTCTAGAGGCTTTTAGAATTCCTCTAAATTTGACATCAATTTTTCCAACAACTCCCTTTTTTCATTAATGGAAAGTTTCATCATGTTCCCCATGTGACCACTGTCTCCCCGTGATGCATTGATTATGTTCTTCCCCTTTGACATCATTGGAAAAGGGTAACTCCTCTCATTTCAATCTGCTTATGAACTTTCTCTCTTCCAATGATTTTGTCCATTGATTCTTCCTAATGAAGTAAACTAATAACATATAGAAACAAATTCATATTAAGATTATTGACTAATACAATATCAATGTACCAGACCGGGATGATTTCTCTTCAGCTTAGTCTTCCTCGAAAGTGAAATGTAAGATCAATCGTGGAGCTAAAACTATGCCAAGTTTATGTTGAATATACTCAAAAGTCTCCCTCGAGAGAGGTTTGCAGATTGTCCCAATATACTCTAACTTGATATTCTTCTTCAGGACTTGTTCCCACAGGAAGTGAAACTTGATCAAAATGTGTTTGGTCTTGGAATGCATCACCAAATTCTTTGAGACACTGATAACATCAGTATTTTCACAAAATATTGAAATGGTCTCTAATTACACTCATATATTGAAAGGATTGTGTCATCCAAAGAACCTAAGTACAACATGTTGTTTCTACAATGCATTCTTCTTATGTTGTAGATAGCGATACTGAAGACTTCTTTTTACTTAACACGATACCAGGCATTCACCCAAATAGAAGGTTTTCTGCTAGTACTTTTTAATCGATTAATGCTTCCTACCCACCCCAGACCGCTTAGGTGACCATAGCTCATTCCCTAATACCACAATCCAAATTATATTGTTCATTTGGTATATTTGAAGATCCTCTTTACTCAGACATGTATGAGTTTTTTCTGTTTCTTGGAAATATTGCAATTTGTACAATCAAGCTTGCATTATATCTGGTCTTGAAGCTGTCACATAAATTAGGAAACCAATCATCGATCTGTAGATTCTTCCGAAAATTCCTTCCATCTCATTGAGATCTTATGAAGTCCCAAAAGGAACACCATTCGCAGTGACATTTCAAATCATTCGCATGTCTCTGACTCATCCTTCATCATCACTTCTGAAGATAATGTCATCCATTTATACTTGAATCATGAGATTATGTTGTTTCTATCAATATTTACATAGATATTTTTATTTGTGTTACCTTTTGTGAACCCTTGTTCCTACAAACAATTGGCCCACCTTGAATATAGTTCTCTAGGAGCTTGCTTAAGTCCATACAAAGCTTTGTTTAATATGCAAACATAATCTTCCTTTTCTCGACAAGAGGGAAACTTTTGGATGTTCATGTAGACTTCTTCTTTTAGTTCACCATTCATAAATTTTTATTTTACGTCCATGTGATAATTTTGATTCTCCCTGAACATTTGCATAGCCAAGATCACCATTTCTTCCATTTTTAAGTACATGGGAAAATTTTTCTTCAAATTATACTCCTTCAACTTGAGCATAATCCTTTGCATACTAATCTTTCCTTCTTTTTGGTTACATGCCCATCTTCATATTTGTTTCTAAACACCCATTTTGTACCAATCACATTTGTTTTCTTCAGTCTTGGCTCCAATTCCCATGTTTCTATCTATTATTTATTTGATTAAGTTATTCTTCCATGGCCTTGACCCAATGTTCATCATTGATGGATTCCTAAAAAATTTTGGTTTCAATTGTAGATAGTAATATGTCTCTGCTCTGGTGTATGAAACCTTTTAGTTCCTTTGGTTTATATTCCTGCATTTTTCTCTCCAATAATTTGTTCTAGTGAATGATTCTTCCGAACTCCTGATGGTTGTCTTGGAGGGAATCATGAAGTTGTGATGGCCATTTTATTTTGACTATTGTTTTTTGTTGTTGTTGTTGTTGTTCTTCTTCTAACTCTTTCCTCTTGCTATTCTTCTACTTCCTACTCTTTAGTATTTATGCTTTCTTTCTTTGATCTTCTACACATCTTCTTCATCAATATTTATATTTATGCTTTCCACTCATCTTGTTGAGTCTCAGATTGTAACACTTGTATGCCTTTATTTTTCTTGAGTATCCAACCAATATGCATTTATCAACTCAAGAATCAAATTTTCCAACTTTGTCATCTTCTCTTTGTATGTATCACTTGTTTCCAAATACCTAAATGTATGGCATTTTCTAATCTACCCTTCCATAAGTCATATGGTGTTTTTTCATTGTCACTCCTGAGAATTCCTATGTTCAAGATATGAATGGATTTGTGTACTTCCTATACCAAAAATTTATTGTTCAACTTTGAATCATTAAACATGGTTATGGCTAGATCCTCAAGCATACTGTTCTTCCTTTCAATGGCTCCATTTTGTTGATAAGTGTCCTAGCTATTGAGAAATTCCTTTTATTCCATTCTCCTCACATAATTATATAGATTATTTTGATATGAATTCACATCCATTGTCTGATCTTAAGCACTTAATTCTCAAATCCATTTAGTTTTCAACCATCTCCTTGAATTATTTTGAAATTTATGAATGCCTTTGATTTCATTTTGAGAAAATATACAATAGTCATTTTTGTATAGTCATTAATAAGTAGCATGAAGTATCATTCACCATTTAGTCCTTTTCTTCTCATTGGTCCACATAAATTAGCGTGCACAATTTTTGATGGGTTTTTTGTAGAGTATTCCTTTGAATTGAACTTATGCCTCTATTCACTTTCTGTAGATAATGCTTGCAATAGTAATTGTAATTTTAGGAATTCCTCTTACTGCTTCCTTTCTGCTAAACTATACTAGATTGTCAAATTCATGTGTCCCATTCTTCTATGTCAAATCCAACTTGTATTTTCCTTTCCACTAGTACAAAATGAGATATAAGTGACCATGCGACCAAACGATTTGGTCAACACACTTTTTCAAGGGATAAATGACAAAAATTGATAAATTTTAAGTGATCTAACTAAAAAGACCAAGATAAATGACCACTTTGGTCACGTGATAAGAACTAAACTAAAAAAGTCCAAGATAAATGACCAAATTTGGTCACTGGATATAACTAGACTAAAAATGACCACACAACAATTGGTCATTTTTCATTTTTAGTTGTGTCACGTTGATAATGGAAAATTATAATTTTGAGAATGAAGAGTTTATTAAATTCTAACACTACAGATGGATTTAGAGACCCCTTTTCTAGGAAGTCTTTGAACTACATCTATTGTTAGAATTTCTAGTAAATTGTAGACCCCCCATGTGTCACAGACAGGAAATTGACACCAAATTAGTTATCATGACAATGTCCTAGCAAGCTTATAATTATATGGCTTATATATCAATTAATATATCATTTTGAAAATTCCCTTAGGAACTAATTTCTTTGAACTAGATCCAACCATGGGAAACTACTTTATATAGTCAATTATTAGACTTTATATTGCACACACTAGTGAACGAGGAATAAACCTCTACAAGGACAAGGATTCTTTCCTTAAACCCTTCACCACCATAACCAAATCAAAGTGAACATATGACATCCCAAACAAATTGAAGACTATGCCAATCACATTGATTTGGCATACTAGTCCCCACCGCATCGACTAATCCTAGAATTGAAGGATCCTACAAGACAAACAATCAATATTGACAGTTCCTAACAAGATTTGATATATCATCATCGAAAATTGACTCATCCACCTTTACACCCAAAATTAACTCTTGATTGTTTTCAAGATCAAGGACAAAGGATTCAAAGTGATACCCTTGTTCATAAGAAGCCTAAGAATGTGCATAACATGTATTATTTTGTTATAATATTTTGAACATTTATTTTTAAACAAAATGTTTATTTCACTTTTATTATTATTATAATATATTTAAGCAAAATATTTATAGTTACAATACATTTAATATAAACAATAATTATACCATACCAAAAATAGCTTTCCTACTAGTCAAATGCTTATAATGTTAATCATATCGACTTAGCCTTCCTTTCAACAATGTTAAATAATCAAGTAAAGTGTACAACTAAAGATTAAAGAATTCTCATTTAAAATATTAGGCTTGATATACATAATTTGATATCTAGTAATATTTTAAAAATCAATAATATTTTACCATTATTTATTTATTTAAACATGAATTTTAATGGAGTTAAATATTCGATTTGTCACCATTTATTCCAACACAAAAGGCATGGGATTGTTTATATTTTGGATACATGAATCTCCTAATTGGTTGGGCACCAACTCGGATTGGATTGAATTCAACAACATGCACATGCCCATTCTCATCTTGGCTTCTAGATTTCATAGTTCATATAAATTCTTTCCCTTTCCTTTGTGATTCCATTCATGGTGATGTATCGAGGTCCATTTGTGTGGGTTTTATTTGTGCTAGAGCCATTTTCAAAGGTATTGACAACAAAATTCATAGAAACCCAGATCACAACAATACAAATGTCCGAGGCATAGTCAAGGCCGAATTGTCGAGGAGTTCCCATTATAAGAACCATCCCCATGTATGTATGTTTTCTAGTTTTTAACCTAATGAAAATTGTATTACAAGTTGCAAAAACTACAAGAAACCCTTCTAGGGTAGTATCCCAAGTTGTTATGCTCAGAAAGTATTTGATACAATACCTAAACCTAATATGGTTTCATGGCATACAAGTATTGGTGAGTATACATATAACAGGGACTACGATGAGATTTTATGTCTTTTTAATCAAATGAAATCATAAGAGACAACACATGATGTGTTTGACAATATGCATCAAAGAAATGTTATTTCTTAGATAGCCATGATCGCAAGGTATGATAGGAATGATTGTGGAGAGGAATCCCCAAGGATTTTTGAACAAATGTAGTAGGAAAGTGTAAATCCCAACATGAAGACGTTTGAAAACATGTTTTCAGTGTGCAGGGCCTTGTCGGATATGCATTAGGGAGTGAATATCCATGAAGAGAAAATTAGAATTGAGTTTTAGTATAATGTTATGGTGGACAACACCCTTCTAAATGTGTTTGCAAAATGTGGTAGCATAGAGAAAGCACACGATTTGTTTGACAAAATGAGTAAACGAGATGCAGTGTCTTGGATAGTGATGATTGTTGGTTGTGCAAAAAATTGGGTGGGATATGAGGCCCTAAGAATTGTGGTGCCCACAAGGAGGCCTGATGGAACCCTTCGCAAACCCATTCACATTAGAGTTGGTTACATCCCTCAAGAAGAAGTCGACATTTATCGCATTCAAAGCATGTATGACCGGCTAGTGTAGTCCAAACCCAAGACTGAGTTAGCAAAGAGGAATGAAAGGAGAAAGGAGAAGAAGCAGCGGGAAAGTATAGCTTCATCAAAATCTGAAAAAAGGCCAAGCTTTTGAGAACACAGTAAACATATAAGAAACAACAACCAAAATAGAAAATAGAGATCCGATATGGAGGTCGGGAGAATTAAGGGTATCTAAATATAATTGAGTGAAGAACTTCGTTTTAATAATGTCATTTTCTGCTTTTTTAAGGAATCAAAGCCTGAGCATGAACCTAAGAATCATCATTTGAAAATAATTGTGACCAAAAAGAACCATTATGACTGCTCAAAATCCATTGCATGTCTCAAGTATGTAATTAATGGCAATAAAACTAGAACCACATGATTGGCAACAACAATTTCTTGAATCCCATGTTACATGAAGTCATGATTGTGAATAACTCCATATGTGCATTGAAGATAACTGGATTGGCAGGAGGCAGTGGTTTGACTGTCATTGGAGTTATCAGGACAAGAACTTCAAGTCCTGGGACACCCAATAATAATCCATGATATAGAAATGGGAAGATTAATGCAGGGTACCACCATAGTGATTTTACCTCTGCAGGGCTATTCATGCAACAAAAAGGCTTCATCATGGGTGATGTTAAGTTCTAATATTGGGTCATTACCCCTTTAATTGGGGCATATTATATGAGTAATTTCCATTTTATTTATGCTCCATTTAGGCCATTAGTTGTAATTTATACCTCCTAGTCTCCTTATATATACCAAGGAAACATCTTCATTTTGAATCATCTTGTATTTGAACATTTGTGTGGGGTAAAGGAGGTTGCCCCTCAAAGAGGCTTATTATCTGAAATTATCTCTTTTCATGCTGGGTACTTTTTCCGAGGTTTTTCATGCCATTGATATTTGGTTCTTAACATATAGTATCGGAGCTCAAGGTCTTGGGGGCTTCACTACATCCGAGACACCTTGGATACATAAATTGTTTTATACAACGTTTCAGGAACCAACGGATTGCGATATTTGTATATGGATCAAGGTATGTTGGTTCAAAATTCATCTCCAGGCCTTATACTTGAGACAACCCCAGCATAGATAGGTTCGAATCATCCTAAACCCAGTCATTGCATACCTTTTCTATACAAACTTTCTATGCTTCAAACCTTAAACGATGCTATTTTACAGAAATTAGTAAGGTATCTGTGGTAATTTTTTTATCTTCTAGGTCATCTTAATTGTAGATACACCCTGTGGTAAGATAGGGTATCCGACTAGTCCCTATTGACTAGTCTCAAGAAGGTGTTCCAGTAAAAATTCTAGAGTATCCAAATTAGACCACTGACTGACACATTAGCATTTTGTGAGTTTTGAATTTTGAGAATAATTATTCGGTGGGGCAAGTGATATCTCTTGGAAAGGTCAAAAATCGACAAATTGTGGGGAATTTATCAGAATTCAACTTGCACATCCACTTTTGATCAAATCTGTAATTGTAGAGAAGAAATAGCAGAGAACTATATATAATAAAGTTTCATACCCATAAGATAAACTGGGAGAGGCATGCAAGAAATATTGTCTAGCAACCACCCCAAAATTAAGGTTCGTAAGTACCGGCCAACATGCTACCCAAAAAGCGAACTTCTACACAAAATAAGCCTCTTGACAATCCTACTTGGACTCTTTGACAAGGTGAAGAATGCATAGGGACATAAACATTTACAAAAGAAGATAGTAATAAAGATGAACCATGTACATGGAGGATTAAAAGGGGAAAAGTAGAAAACAGAGCCTCTGTAATGTAGAAGACACCGGAAGTGAAATGCACTTTTGAAATTCATGATGAGGACAAGGAAGGTGAATCAAGAATGGAGAACCTCCAACTTTTGGTTTGAATACCAACCACATTCCTAACATTTTTGAGGAAGTTTGATGGCAAGTGACCCAATCACATGGATACTTTAGGATGGAGAAATTTTTGATCTCCATAACGTACACATACACAAATGTAAAATGTAATTGGATTCTTTAGAACCTAATAATCAATTTGTTTGGTATCTTTGGCTTTGTTCTTGCAAATCACTGTCACTTGGACAATTTTCATGGAAGAAATGATAAAGACACTATGAGGATAAGAGGACATATTCTTGTGCCACCTTGATAAATTCAAGTAAAAGGGTTCGCCTGAGCAATATTGAGAACTTCCAAAGATTGAATATAAAGGTAAATCGATATTCTAGATGAGCACTTGATTGATGTATTCATAGGAAATTTGGTATGAGGTTCTCTCCTTTGGGAACCCAAATCATTGAGAATGCATTTAAAGTGGCAAAAAATGTTGAAATTAAAAATATAGCTATGGCTACTAGAAAGACCAATCCTAACATCTATAGAGGACAATGCTCCTAAACACTCCTTAACTTACCGCATGTCACACCTCAACAATTGGAGGAAAGAAAAGCAAAATGTTTATGCTTTTATTTCAGATATCAAGTACAGTAAAGGACATAAGTGTGGTGAGAAATTATTCTACATAGATTTTGAAGAGGAAGAAGAATAAGAAATGAACCTCCACACAAGGGTCAAGTGCCTTTGCCCTACAAATGCACCTTCCATTCCAAGGGTTGATGAATCCATTTTCAGGCCCTCCTTCGAAAATTTGTGTTAGTATTTTATGATATACCAATCTATAGAAAGTCTTAGAATCACCCATCATGGCCTTTAATCTTGTTAGGGTCTACCTTGACAATATTAAGGACATGATGGACAAGTTGATTCCCAAAACATTGTATAATATTAGAGGATTTTTTGGTTTGGCATATAGTTGTTGTTTTTTTAGTAGTTGTAGCATCTTGTCAACATACGACATGATCCCAAGACTTTCTATAGATTAGTATATCATCAAAAATACCAACACAAATTTTGGAAGGAAGGGCTCTTGAAAATGGAATTCATCAAACTTTGGAATGGTATGCATTTGTAAGGCCAAAAGGCATGACCCTTAATGTGGAAGGTTCATTTTCTTATTCTTCTTCTCCTTCTTCTGCACCTATGTAGAATAATTTCTCTCACCACACTATATCTCATCACTTGTTGTCTCAATTAAAGCATAAACATTTTGCCTTTCTTTCCTCCAATTGTTGGGAGGTGTCAACCTTGTAGGTTGAGGTGTTTCTGTAGCTATACTTGTCCTCTCTATAGATGCTAGGATTGGTCCTTCTAGTAGCCATAGCCATATTTTTACTTTCAACATTTCTTGCCACCTAAATGCATTCTCCAATGATTTCAGTTCCAAAGGAGAACCTCATGTTGAATGTTATCCTTAAATTTCCTACATCAATCAAGTGCTCATCTAGAATATCTACTACCTTTATATTCACCTAAGTTCTCAATGTGCTCTAGAACTGAACCTCGCTTGAGATTTATCAATTGGCTAAAGGTATTGCTCCTGTATCCTCATAATGTGCTATCATTTGTTCCATGAAATTGTCCAAGTGACGAAAGGGATTTCCATGAGAACAAAGACATCGACACCATACAAATTAGGTTCTAGTTTAAAGAACCACCATATTTTGTATGTAATGCTATGGAGGACGTTATCTAAATATAAAGAATCAATTCGTACATTTTGTGTATGTGGCACGTTATGGAGATCAAAGAATTTCTCCATCTAAAGTATCCATGTGATTGGGTCCTTGCCATCAAACTTCCTCATATCAATCGTAGGAATGTGGTTGGTATTCAAACCAAAGTTGGAGGTTCTCCATTCTTGATTCACCTTCCTTGTGTCCTCATCATGAATTTCATGGGATGCATTTTCACTTTCAGGTGTCTTCTCTGTTACGAAATGTTTCAATACTTCCATGATTTCCCCTTTTAAATCCTCCATCATCTCTTGTAGTTCATCTTTTATTACTATCTTCTTTTGTAAATCATTTATGTCCCTATGCATTTCTTCACCTTCATCAAGAGTCCAAGTAGGATTGTCTGAAGGCTTATTTTGTGTAGAAGTTTGCTTTTTGGGTGGCATGTTGGCCAGGTATCACTTTTGAACCTTGATTTTGAGGTGGTTCTGCTAGACAATATTTCTTCTGTTGTATCTCCCAAGTTTCGGCCCTTCTGGGTATCAAACTTTATTATATGTAGTTCTCTGCTATTTCTTCTCTACAATTACACAGGTCTGATCAAAATTGGATGTGCCAAGTTGAATTTACGGTAACTTCCCCACAATTTGTCGATTTTTGGCCTTTCGAGGAGATCTCACTTGTATAGCGTGCCCCACACAGAATAATTGATATAAAATTCCAAAACTCACACAAGAAATACTAAATATTGTCCACGATCCAATGAAACCAGTCCCACTCAATTTGGATACTCTAGGAAGAAATTATGATTGTTTTACTTGGAACACCTTCTTGAGACTAGTCAATAGGACTAGTCAGATACCCTATCTTACACAGGGTGTATCTACGAATTTAAGATGACCTAGAAGATAAAAAAATTACCACAGATACCTTACTAATTTCTGTAAATAGCATCTAGAGTTCAAGGTTTGAAACTTTATAGAAAAGTTTGTATAGAAAAAATTATGCAATGACTCAGTTTAGGATGATTCCAGAACCCTATCTTGTACAGGTTGTATCTCCGAAAGTATAAGGCCTCAGGAGATGAATTTTGAACCCAACATACCTTGATCCATATACTAAATATCCTCCAATCCGTTCGTTCTGAAACATTGTATAAAACAATTTATAGCGAAAATTCCAAGGTGTCTCAGATGTAGCAGCGAAGCCCCAAGACCTTGAGCTCTGATACTATATGTTAAGAACCAAATATCAATATAGCATAGAAAAACCTCAGAAAAAGTACCCAACGCCTTGAAAAAGAGATAATTTCAGATAATAAGCCTCTTTGAGGGGGCAACCTCCTTTTACCCCACTTAAATGTTCAAGTACAAGATGATTCAAAATGAAAATGTCTCCTTGGTATATATAGGAGACTAGGAGGTATAATTACAACTAATGGCCTAAATCTGACATAAATAAAATAAAATTACTCATATAATATGCCCCAATTAAGGGGTAATGAGCCAATATTAGGGCTTAACATCACCCATGATCGAAGCCCGCACACAACTGCATGAATAACCCTGCAAAGGTAAAATCACTATGGTGGTACCTCGCATTAATTTTCCCATTTCTATAGCAAGGATTATTATTGGGTGTCTCGGGACCTAAAGTTCTTTTCTTGATAAGTCCAATGACAGTCAAACCACTTCCTCCTCCCAATCCATTTATCTTCAATTCACATCTAGAGTTATTCACAATCATGACTTCGTGTGACATGGGATTACAAAATTCTCTACTGCCAATCATGTGGTTCTAGTTTTATTGCCATTAATTACATACTTGAGACATGCAATGGATTTTGAGCAGTCATAATGGTTCTTTTTGGTCACAATTATTTTCAAATGATGATTCTTAGGTTCATGCTCAGGCTTTGATTTACACTGCAAGGAATTCCTTAAAAAAAACAGAAAATCGACATTATTAGCTGAAGATTCTCTTTCACTCAATTATATTTCGATACCCATCATGATTATACAGCCTCCATATCTGGATCTCTATTTTCTCTATTTTCAGTTGTTGTTTCTTATATGTTTACTGTGTTCTCAAAAGCTTGGCCTTTTTTCAGATTTTGATGAAGCTATACTTTCCCGCTGCTTCTTCTCCTTTCTCCTTTTGTTCCTCTTTGCAAACTCGGTCTTGGGTTTGGACTCCACAACTGGGTCATACCATGTAGGGGCTTAGGGTATTCCTCTTCTCAAAGAGCACCTTTGGACTGATAAATGTCGACTTCTTCTTGAGGGATGTAACCAACTCTAATGTGAATGGGTTTGCGAAGGGTTCCATCAGGCCTCCTTGTGGGCACCACAATTCTTAGGGCCTCATATCCCACCCAATTTTTTGCACAACCAACAATCATCACTATCCAAGACACTGCATCTCGTTTACTCTTTTTTTCAAATAAAACACATGCTTTCTCTATGCTACCACATTTTTCATACATGTCTACAAGGGTGTTTTCCACCATAACATTGGACTGAAACCCACTTCTAATTTTCTCTTCATGGATATTCACTCCCTAATGCATATCCGACAAGGCCCTGCACACTGAAAACATGTTTTCAAACGTCTTCATGTTGGGATTTACACTTTCCTACTACATTTGTTCAAAAATCCTTGGGGATTCCTCTCCACAATCATTCCTATCATACCTTGCAATCATGGCTATCTAAGAAATAACATTTCTTTGATGCATATTGTCAAACACATCATGTGTTGTCTCTTATGATTTCATTTGATTAAAAAGACATAAAATCTCATCGTAGTCCCTGTTATATGTATACTCACCAATACTTGTATGCCATGAAACCATATTAGGTTCAGGTATTGTATCAAATACTTTTCGAGCATAACAACTTGGGATACTACCCTAGAAGGGTTTCTTGTAGTTTTTGCAACTTGTAATACAATTTTCATTAGGTTAAAAACTAGAAAACATACATACATGGGGATGGTTCTTATGTCAGGCCTTTCACTCCTCAGCAAGTCGACGCCAAGCTATGCCTCCAGACATGTTGGTATTGTTGTGATCTGGGTTTCTATGAATTTTGTTGTCAATACCTTTGAAAATGGCTCTAGCACAAATAAAACCCACACAAATGGACCTCGATACATCACCATGAATGGAATCACAAAGGAAAGGGAAAGAATTTATATGAACTATGAAATCTAGAAGCCAAGATGAGAATGGGCATGTGCATGTTGTTGAATTCGATCCAATCCGAGTTGGTGCCCAACCAATTAGGAGATTCATGTATCCAAAATATAAACAATCCCATGCCTTTTGTGTTGGAAAAAATGGTGACAAATCGAATCTTTAACTCCATTAAAATTCATGTTTAAATAAATAAATAATAGTAAAATATTATTGATTTTTTAAAATATTACTAAATTATCAAATTATGTATATCAAGCCTAATATTTTAAATGAGAATTCTTTAATCTTTAGTTGTACACTTTACTTGATTATTTAACATTGTTGAAAGGAAGGCTAAGTTGATATGCTTAACATTATAAGCATTTGACTAGTAGGAAAGCTATTTTTGGTATGGTATAATTATTGTTTATATTAAATGTATTGTAACTATAAATATTTTGCTTAAATATATTATAATAATAATAAAAATTGAAACAAATTCATTTTTGTTTAAAAATAAATGTTCAAAATATTATAACAAAATAATACATGTTATGCACATTCTTAGGCTTCTTATGAATACGGGTATCACTTCTGAATCCTTCGTCCTTGATCTTGAAAACAATCAAGAGTTAATTTTGGGTGTAAAGGTGGATGAGTCAATTTTCGATGATGATATATCAAATCTTGTTAGGAACTGTCAATATTGATTGTTTGTCTTGTAGGATCCTTCAATTCTAGGATTAGTCGATGCGGTGGGGACTAGTATGCCAAATCAATGTGATTGGCATAGTCTTCAATTTGTTTGGGATGTCATATGTTCACTTTGATTTGGTTATGGTGGTGAAGGGTTTAAGGAAAGAATCCTTGTCCTTGTAGAGGTTTATTCCTCGTTCACTAGTGTGTGCAATATAAAGTCTAATAATTGACTATATGGAGTAGTTTCCCATGGTTGGATCTAGTTCAAAGTAATTAGTTTCAGCCAAGGGAATTTTCAAGATGCTATATTTGATATATAAGCCATATAGTAATTAGCTTGTGGCTAGGAAATCGTCATGATAGCTAATTTGGTGTCAATTTCTAATCTGTGACACATGAGGGGGTCTACAATTTACTAAATTCTAACACTGTCGATGGATTCAAAGACTTCCTAGAAAGGGGTCTCTAAATCCATCTGTAGTGTTAGAATTTAGTAAATTGTGCAAATTCATTGTCAAAATTATAATTTTCCATTATCAACGTGACACAACTAAAAATGAAAAAATAAATGACCAATTGTTATGTGGTCATTTTTAGTCTAGTTATATCTCGTGACCAAATTTGGTCATTTATCTTGGACTTTTTTAGTTTAGTTCTTATTCTGTGACCAAAGTGGTCATTTATCTTGGTCTTTTTTAGTTAGCTCACTTAAAATTTATCAATTTTGGTCATTTATCCCTTGAAAAAAGTGTGTTGACCAAATCGTTTGGTCGCATGGTCACTTATATCTCATTTTGTACTAGTGGAAAGGAAAATACAAGTTGGATTTGACATAGAAGAATGGGACACATGAATTTGACAATCTAGTATAGTTTAGCAGAAAGGAAGCAGTAAGAGGAATTCCTAAAATTACAAAACCATCCAGTACTATGTGCAAGCATTATCTACATGGAAAGTAGACAAGAACATAATTCATATCAAAGGAATACTCTACAAAAAACCCATCAAAAATTGTGCACGCTAATTTATGTGGACCAATGAGAAGAAAAGGACTAAATGGTGAATGATACTTCATGCTACTTATTAATGACTATACAAAAATGACTATTGTATATTTTCTCAAAATGAAATCAAAGGCATTCATAAATTTCAAAATATTCAAGGAGATGGTTGAAAACTAAATGGATTTGAGAATTAAGTGCTTAAGATCAGACAATGGATGTGAATTCATATCAAAATAATCTATATAATTATGTGAGGAGAATGGAATAAAAGGAATTTCTCAATAGCTAGGACACCTCAACAAAATGGAGTCATTGAAAGGAAGAACAGAACTGTAACAGATCTAGCCATAACCATGTTTAATGATTCAAAGTTGAACAATAAATTTTTGGTATAGGAAGTACACAAATCCATTCATATCTTGAACATAGGAATTCTCAGGAGTGACAATGAAAAAACACCATATGACTTATGGAAGGGTAGATTAGAAAATGCCATACATTTTAGAGTATTTGGAAGCAAGTGATACATACAAAGAGAAGATGACAAAGTTGGAAAATCGATTGTCGAGTTGATAAAGGCATATTGGTTGGATACTCAAGAAAAATAAAGGCATACAAGTGTTACAATCTGAGACTCAACAAGATAGTGGAAAGCATAAATATAAATATTGATGAAGAAGATGTGTAGAAGATCAAAGAAGAAAGCATAAATACTAAAGAGTAGGAAGTAGAAGAATAACCCAAAGAAGAAGAGTTAGAAGAAGAACAACAACAACAACAACAAAAAAGAACAATAGTCAAAATAAAATGGCCATCACAACTTCATGATTCCCTCCAAGACACATAACCATCAGGTTCAGAAGAATCATCCACCAGAACAAATTATTGGAGAGAAAAATGCAGGAATATAAACCAAAGGAACTAAAAGGTTTCATACACCAGAGCAGAGACACCTTGCAATACTATCCACAATTGAAACCAACATTTTTTAGGAATCCATCAATGATGAACATTGGGTCAAGGCCATGGAAGAATAACTACATCAAATAGAAAATAATGAAACATGGGAATTGGTACCAAGACCGAAGAAAAAAAATGTGATTGGTACAAAATGGGTGTTTAGAAACAAACTAAATGAAGATGGGCATGTAACCAAAAAGAAGGAAAGATTAGTATGCAAAGGATATGCACAAGTTGAAGGAGTATAATTTGAAGAAAATTTTTCCCATGTTGCCAAAATGGAAGAAATCAGACTGATCTTGGCCTATGCATGTTCCAGGAGAATCAAAGTATATCACATGGACGTAAAATCAAAATTTATGAATGGTGAACTAAAAGAAGAAGTCTACATCGAACATCCAAAAGATTTCCTACTGTCAGAAAAGGAAGATTATGTTTGCATATTAAACAAAGCTTTGTATGGACTTAAGCAAGCTCCTAGAGAACTATCTTCAATATTGGACAGGTATTTGTAGGAACAAGGGTTCACAAAAGGTAACACAAATAAAAATATCTATGTAAATATTGATAGGAGCAACATAATCATGATTGAAGTATATGTGGATGACATTATCTTCAGAAGTGATGATGAAACGATGAGTAAGAAGTTTTCTCAAGACATGCAGAATGATTTCGAAATGTCACTACTTGGTGAATTGATATTCCTTTTGGGACTTCATAGATCTCAGCAGGATGAAGGAATTTTCATTTCCCAAACCAAGTACAACAAAGAAATGTTGAAGAAGTTCAGAATGGAAGATTGCAAACTTGTAAGTGCTTCGATGGTGATCGGTTGCAAGTTGAGAAAATATGATGAATCTAAAGAAACAGATCAGAGAATCTACAGATCGATGATTGGTTTCCTAATTTATGTGACAGCTTCAAGACCAGATGTAATGCAAACAGTTGTACAAGTTGCAATATTTCAAGAAACACCGAAAAAAACTCATGTCCTGGCAGTAAAGAGGATCTTCAAATATATTAAAGGAACAAAATAGTTTGGATTGTGGTATTAAAAAGGGAATGAACTGACTATGGTCACCTACGCAGATGCAAATTGGGTAGGAAGCATTAATGATTAAAAAAGTACTAGCGAAGCAGCCTTCTATTTGGGTGAATGCCTGGTATCGTGTTAAGTAAAAAGAAGTCTTCAGTATCGCTATCTACAACATAAGAAGAATGCATTGTAGAAACAACATGTTGTACTTAGGTTCTTTGGATGACACAATCCTTTCAATATATACAAATGAAGTATGATGAGACCATTTCAATATTTTGTGAAAATACCAGTGTTATCAGTATCTCCAAGAATTTGGTGATGCATTCCAAGACCAAACACATTTTGATCAAGTTTCACTTCCTGTGGGAACAAGTCACAGAGAAGAATATCAAGTTAGAGTATATTGGGACAAAGGAATGAATTGCAGACATCTTCACCAAACCTCTCCAGAGAGACATTTGAGTATATTCAACATAAACTTGGCATAGTTTCTGCTCCACAGTGATCTGCACATTTTCACTCAGAAGACAAGCGAAGAGAAATCATCAGTACAGAGAAGACTGTTGATATTGTATTAGTCAATAAAGGAATCTTAATATGAATTTGTTTCTATATGTTATTAGTTTACTTCATTAGGAAGAATCAATGGACAAAATCATTGGAAGAGAGAAAGTTCATAAGCAGATTGTCAAGGGGAGTTACCCTTTTCCAATGATGTCAAAGGGGGAGAAAGAACATAATCATGCATACAGGGGGAACATTGGTCACATGGGGAACATGAATGTTTCCATCAATGAAAAAGGGGGAGATTGTTGGAAAATTGATTATCATTGATGTCAAATTTAGAGGAATTCTAGAAGCCTCTAGAAGTAATGGGTATAATTGAAAAAGTCTCCAAATTGGTCCCCTTATGTGTAGCTTTAAGCATGGACCTCACTGGAATACACTTTGAAGAATTCTACAAGAAACCCATAGGTTTGGTCAGGAGGACCAAAGTTGAATAAGGAAAATGAGGTTGAAGAATACTTTAAGTGTATACAAAACTCTCATAGATGGATATTCCTCATCATTCCATTTCCAGTTGTAGGTGGTACGACATGTGGTTTCTCATGATTGAGGAGTTATTCCCTCATGAAGTTGGAAACCCCAAAGAATGGCTAAGAAGACCCTAAATAGTTACATGTCATTAATTAAAGGGTGAAATGGTTGTAATAAGAAGTCCTATAATTAAGGAAAGAAATCACTTTGTAAAAGTATAAATACACCATAGGAAATATCTCATAAGCATACACACAAGTTCAATGATTATTTATCTTTCAAGTGATATTTTTGTAAATCGTTTCATATAATTTTTGAGGTAGTGAAGTATGAAGTATCAAAGTCGGAGGCAGTGAAGGGAAGAAAAGGAAAATTATGAAAACTAGCTTTCTCAGGTTATTTGTAGGTCGCAGTGGAGCAAAGCGCAGACATCTGTTGGTCACAATGGAGCAAAGAATGTACATCTATGGGTTGATAGTGTGAAAGTTGTGGATCTATGAAAAGGAATTGAAGAAGATGATATCTTTTGTTTGTTGAAGATGATATGCACCAGGTTGGTATATTGGTCTAAGATGATATGCACCAAGTCTTCTATATGAGTAAAGGTATGTCATTTATAATTATGCGCTTTTTTAAGGCTTGTATCATGGACGGTATGGCACATGCTTAAGAAATTTCTTGGAGGCACTTTTGGTATATGGTTGTATATGGTTGAGGTCCATGTTTTGGTGATATTGATACATGCATGAGACTTAACCTTGGTACTTGGTTTATGGATGTTATGGTTCATTGTTAAAGGCACATCTTTGTGATATTGGAATATATTTGAGGCATATACTTGGCATATGATCTTGGTTGTTATGGTGCATACTTGAGACATATTGTTGAGACATTGGAACCTATTAAATACTTGTAATATGGTATGGTACATGGTTGATGTATGGTATGGTACAAGTTCTAGTACATGGTTGATGTACATGGTATGGTGATGGATTTGGTATCTATGTGAGTGGATCTGGTTATATTTAGTTGATGATGGTATATCAATGACAGAGATAGTGACAGAGACAGTGATAGGGACAATGACAGGTTGATCATAAATTACAGGTTGGTGTTGCACTGAAAGATTGATGTATTAGTGATAATGGTAGTTACAGGTTAATCAATGGTAGTGATATTTTGAGTCCACACTTATATTTCAGGATGATAGGACATGCAAGGAAAGGAGGTTTCAACCTCCTTCCATATGGTTCTGGACAACTAATGGAGTTGGAACTTCCTTTAGGTTGGTGCCTATAAATTAGGGGGTCATGGCCTCCTTCATGTTGTAGTTGGAGAATTCATGGAGTTGTATCTTCCTTCAGGTTGGTGCCTATAAATTAGGTGGTTGGTGCCTTCTTCCAGTTGGTTCCAGAGAATTTGGAAGTTGGTGATTCCTATGAATATGATCTTTGACATATAAGAAAGAATTATGTAGTTTTATCCCATTTGGGTTTCCACATAAATTCTAGTGTATTGTGTATATGTGGTTATGTTTTATGCTATGTTGATTAATACTTCTCATGATATATTAATGATATATTGATATTAAATTTAATGAGTACATGTTATGATTAAAAGTGGTAAAATATTTCATAATACTTATTCACCCCCCTTCTTAGTATTCCAACAATTTTCTCTCAACACTTGAAACACTAACTTGAGGTTCTCTTCATGCTCTTCCTTTTTCTTAGAATATATTAGGATATCATAAATGAAGACTAACATAAAGATGGTTGGTGCATTGGTAATTAGAAATGACACCACCACAAATTTGTAGTTCCCATACATTCCTAAATGATGGTTTGTGGATGTATTCATCCTTAATCGAAACCTAATGGTATCCATACCTCAAGTCAATCTTGGATAAAATTGTAGCACCCATTAACTGGTTGAATAATTCATTGATTCTCGGAAAGGGATACTTATTCTTAATTTTCATTTTGTTGAGTTGTCTATAGTCTATACACAACTTGAGTGTGCCATCCTTCTTCTTCACAAACAAGGTTGGTTCTCCCCAAGGAGACACACTAGGAAAAATATAACCCTTGTTCAACATCTCCTTCAACTGTAATTTGATCTCAACTAGCTCTGAGGTACTCATCATATAAGGTACTCTAGACATTCACACCACTCCAGGTACAACTTCTATTGATAAATAAATGTATATTCTTGAAGGTAGACCCGATACCTCTTTAGGTAACACATCTCTATATTCTCTCAATATAGGATGGTCATCTAGGCTTGGTTTATGGTCCTCAAAAAAGTTCAATACTTGTATTTCATACAAATGACATCATTTCCTACAATACTTCTTCATTTGAAGGGTCGATATTTGTCTCATTGAAATAGGATTTTTAATTCCTTGTAAGTTCCTTCTCTTCCCTTCCTCATCTTCATACTCTAATTTTCTATTATAAAAATACAACTTGGTTTTATTGGAATCCAACCAGTCCATGCCAATAAACATGTCATAAGATCCTAAGGGGATTATGTTTAGGGTTGCTTGAGTATACAACCCATTCATAATGAATTGGCATGCTGGTATGACCTCTATTACCTTCCTCTTTGTTCCAGTGGCCAACTGTGCCAGCCATGGTTTAGCATGTTTCACTTGTTGTAATATACGTTTCTCAACAGTTTCATGGGAAGCATACCTTAAATTAGAACCAAGGTCAATTAAAATAGAAACAATATCATTGTTAATCATACCTTCCATTTCCACCACTGAGGCTTGGTGGTATGCTTTTCTATTTTCCAAAGTTGCATGAATTTGTGGCATACTCTTGGACATATCATCAATTGTGGTAGCCTCCTGGACATTGTAGACTCTCCTACTGTTTGGTTGTCTATGCAGGAAATCCCTTACTAGATGTTCTTCTCCACATCCCAGAAATTGCAATGGCTCTCTCTTCGCATTATCATTCCTTCCTGGGGATGATCCAAAAAAAATATTTCCACTGTGAGATGGAAAGTTTTGTTGATTCACAGTCTTAGTGGGAAAACTCATCTTAGAACTCTTCCCATAATTCTTAAACTTTGAGGGTTTAACCCCCTTCTTCTTAAATCTCAATTTACCTTTCATCTTCCAGTCCTTGGGATATTCTTCTTTTTAGTTGAATTATTCATAGTAGTACCTAGCCTTTCAAATGGAATCTTCAAAGGTCTTAGTTTCATCAAACTCAATTATTTTTTATAAGGATGGAGGCATCCCACTAAGGAATCACTACATATTCACATTTTATTCCTTTATATAGGGAACATACCTCAACAACTCCAGAAATTTGTTGATATATTAATCTAGGGTGAGTTGTCCTAGTTTGAGTTCATAGAACTCCTTAGTCTTGTCATCATAGTACCTTTTAGATAGGTACTTATTCTTGAATTATTTCTCAAATTTTACCCAAGACAACTACCTCTTGGGGATTCCCTTTACATTTCTAAGGTCCTCCCACCATATAGAGTCCTTTCCATTCAATTTAAATGTAGCTATTCAGGCCTTCAAGTTTTCAAAGTAGTCATGAACTCTGAAATACTTCTTCAGACCAAGTATCCAAGCTTTTGCTTCTTCACCCTTTTTTATTTCCCCATGAAAAGTGGGTGGCATGGCTTTCTTAAATTCTTCAAGGTCATCGCCTTTGGAGTGCTTCTTCCTCTTTCTTTTCCTTTGAGAATGTGAAATGGTCTCACTAATGGAAAATTCCTTGGAGCTTTATGCTCCTTCACTAGAGGATTATTCAATTGATTCTTTGACTTTGACATGCCTCTTGGCTCCATGTTGAGCCTTCTTGGGAAGTGTTTCTTCTTGCATTGCTACTTTCAATACCATGCCTTTGTATTTTAGGTGGAATATGGATTTTCTCAAGATGATATTTTTCCACATTACTGGCTATTGGACTTTGTTGCACCTGCCTCTATATATCTGACATGATTTGCAGTAAAACTGTGTTTATTTTAGTTTGTGTTTCTTGTTCTTTCATAAGATTCTCATTATAGGCCTTAAATATTTGTAGCTCGATCATGAGACTTATTAGGGTTTCAACCAAATCTGGGGGTTTTTCTACCACTCTCCTTTCTTCAGAATCTTCTTCTCGATTATGGGAGACTTCTCCCATCTCATGATATGTCACCATCTTTTTCACTTGTAGCTTTTCTGGGAAAAACCACTAACTAGTTAAGTTCTGATAATCAACATTTTTTGTTAGTTACTCATCCATGAAGTCATGGACATCATATAAAATAAAATTCTATAAGATGAAATTGAGTTTATTATTTTTCATGTAACAACATCATTTCGTTAAGGTTTAAAAACATGTAAAAACAATGGAGAGTCGTAATCCTCTATTCCATGGTAAGGTTCTAATAAACACTTATGAATAGGGTAGGGTAGGGTGCCGTCCCCCTTAAAAGTTCTCTAAGAACATTTATCCAACTCTTTCATGAGCCAAAGCAGGCCAAGTGTTATTTCCCACTCTCAGACCACTTTTTAATACACCCAACCCCCTAAGTACCCTTTTAAGAGATTAGGTAGTAAAATTTTGTTTTTTCTCAATAATCTCAATACCTCTTCTTGAGGGCACCATTATATCCTACGATTCAAGAGATTTCCAACAAATGTCACCATGCTCCAAACCAAGCCCTGGATCAAAATTTATGTCCTTCCAAAGTTCTTGGCTACCATTGGCTAAGTGCCACCTCATTTCCATGTGGAATCCAAGTGGATTCCTATCCCATATTTCATCCAATGTGGCATAGTCACGGATCCGATGTTGGGCTTTCCATATGGCTCACTAACCCAAGGTTCCGACTCTACTAAACCCATCATCGTCGTAGTCGGTAATTTACTCCCACAGAGCCTCAAACACTCCAACACTAAAATTCCAACAACGATCCCATACCATGACTACACCAAATCCAATCATCCTTGGGATGAGAATCCTATGACTCTGGTTACGTCGGAGATCTCACATAGCATGTGAGTTATCATCAACATCCCAACCAAAAGTTCCAACGATGATCCCATATTGAGACTGTGTCAAATCCAATATTCCTTGAGGTGAGCATCCTATGAATTTAATTATGTTGGTGATCCTAACTAGCATGAGGATTAACACTCATCTCCCTGTCGTTTATTAAGTAAATCAGTATGATCCTCATATGATCTACGGTCATGATTGCATCATGATGGGTCGTCGATCAACAACTTTCGTTATCCCCAACATCTCGTCATCATTGACTTGTATTCCTTCCCAGTCTCTGGGCTAAGCCTAACTTCCCCCAACAAATGACTAGGATTTCCCTACCTCTGGATCTTACGGTTCATATCACAGTCGCATATATCAGGATTTCCAATCCTCTCCGGGACACACATGTCCCTCAGCCGAATCCACTATTATCACTTGTCACTGTGACAACCATGTCGATTGTCATGTTGGCACACCACATCATACTGACGTCGTCACCCATTTTATAACCTATAAAGGGCCCTTTGGGAATATACAATGGAGATTTGATCCGACCTACCGTCAATCAATGGCTCTCGTCATCTCACCAATACGTTTATCTTGTTTGACATTTCTGACCAACACATGACCTTGCTAACCTTTCGTACTTGACTCTGTGGGGTCCACGACAGATCAATGGCTATAGTTTCTTCGTAGCCACCCTATGATCAACTACTCAGACCTTCCCTTGACAGTAGGTTGGAGTAAATCTCCACTGTATATTCCCAAAGGGGAATTTTCTCCTGTCGGAGTGCCTTGTAGAGCCTGCGACAGATCAACGATTATCATTTAATCACGACCCTCTCTGATTAACAACTTAGATCTTCCCTTGGATTTCCTCCTGTCAGAATGCCTTGTAGAGCCTATGCAAGATCAATGGTTGTCATTTCATCATATACCTCTCTTATTAATGACTCAAATCTTCCCTCAGAGTTCCTCCCATCGAAGTGCCTTGTAGAGCCCTTGACAGATCAATGAATTTCATTTCATCACAACCCTTTCTGATTAACGACTCATATCCTCCCACAGATTTCCTCGTCAGAGCCCATCTCTACGAATTACTTTGAATGGAACCCTATGATGGAAGGTGGGGATATGTTATATTGCCAAATAGATGGTCGATATTTAATATTTCCCCTACACCGATAAAGGGTCCAGATCTAACCACCATGAAAATCAACGGTCATGATTCCTCCAAGGAAAAAAAAATGGTTTTTCTCAGTATTAACAGTCTGGTCCAAGACATAGATAAATTTAACAAGGGTTTACTCTCGTCCTTTTCAAGACTTATGAGGTTTTGACAAATCTCACTTGGGTCCAAGGCCTTTTGTTTCCTACCCAGGATGCCTCTGTTTCGTCTTGTTCCACGAGGATTTTTTTGTTGCAGGGATTCAAGCACACACACACACACATATCAATATCCACAATGAGAATTACAATAAGTAGGGATGTTGGGTCATCTTTCAACTTATTATATAACATAGATTTGAGGTATTTACATATTCAAGCTATTATAAGGTTATACATCACAGAAGATTTCCATGGACATAAACTTGTAGCTAATTTGCTAAAGACGGAGACTGTTTGTAATAAAAGACACTAGGTTATCCATGCAAATATATTTCATACAAGAACAAGGTCATCTCTAAAAATACACCATCAAGCTCAAGATAGGTATTAATATCCATAATCATCATGCTGAACATTCAACCATATATATATACACACATTTCGATTCAATACACAAAAGGATAAACAAGTTACTCATCTATAACTTAGGAGCGTTGGAAACGAATGAAGGGTATGTTGCTCTCCAATAAACCATGGGAGATACTACACTATGAGCTACTACAACCAACCACCCTTGAGCCATGATACAATGTCATGAGGAAGTTTCTTAGTCAAGTTAACATGAGTCCTCTGTTCTTTCTTCTCGAACCCCATAGTTCTTTGTCTCTTCATCTGTGTCTTCCTCCCCTTCCCCATTGTCCCCCTTGACCCAACCATATATTATTCCCCCATACCTCGAGTTAGCATCAGAATATTACCTACGAGACTATGCCCATTCCTCTCATTGATTTCCGAGAGAACTCCCCAACCACCAGCTTGACTGCTAACCAAACGTTTAGGCAGAGGACGGTTCAGGGTCTTCACTCTTTCTAATTTTGATAGAGTATTGTCTTGGAAAGGTCATTTCAACCAGTGAGGATATCTCTCTTTCACCATTCCTCTCATGACATCATAACATGTGAAGGAAATCCCTCCAACAGTAGTTCAAAAACTGTCTGTTGCATTAATAACCAAATATTCACATTACATAATAGGATGTGTGTTGTTGACTTTGAAATATTTCTTCATGCCCATGTGTGACACATGGATGAATTGCAATGTGTTTGATGCAACGTGCATTAACTAGGGAATTGGGAGGTGGGATAGTCTCCCATTGATCCTAATAGTCCCTTTTGGAATCAATGTGGCCAGGTTGGCTTGGGAATTAGCCAATCCATTGTTCTCCCTCATGATGTGGAGAAATGAGACTTGATGTATATCCTTGAGAGTGTATCAAATTGTTTCACAATGCTTCTCAATTGAGAATCCCTTGAAAAGTTTCATTTAACTAGGCTTATTATTGTGTTCAATGAGTCTCCTACAATAATAAGATGATGGATTTGTTTCTCCTTCACTAAATGAACACCTTGAAGAAGGGTGTATTCTTTCACTTGATTATTGGTGGCAATACCTAAACTATAGGAAAAACTAATCTCAATATTTCCCCTGGGGTCCAGAATGACCCCTCCAGTACCTGCAACCCCAGTTTAATATTAGAATTTTATTATAGAAACATTTTAAAATTTATATAATAATAAAGTAGAAGTGATTTGAGGTTATTTTTATTAATATTACTAGTATGTTTGTTATTTTTCAATTTAAGAGAGCTTAGGTTATTCTACTTAGACTACAACTTTCAAATTAAAATCTTTCAATTAAGAAAATACAAGTGATAGTTATTTACAAAAATAACCCCTCCTACACCTTCCACCCCAATTTAATATTAGAATTTTATTATAAAAACTTTTTTAGTTTTATATAATAATAGAGTAGAAGTAATTTGAAGTTTTTTTATTAATATTACTAGTAAGTTTGTTATTTTTCAACTTGAGAGAGTTTAGATTATTCTATTTACATTACAACATTTAAATTAAAATCTTTCAATTAAGGAAATACTAGTGATAGTTATTTATTAGTCTCTTGCCAAGGGAATATAGCAATGAGTTTGCTATTGATTTGACATTAATTTGTCTTGTATTTTAAATTTATGTGTGTAGTGTAATGTTTAACTTAATAAAACAAATATATATTTTTTGATATAATACAAATATTTGTTTTTCTCATTTCTCATTGTTTGATATATTCCAAGTTTTATTGTTGCCTTCACGTATTTCAATATTTGAAATTAATTATATAATCAATAAACTTGGTTATAAGTACCTAGTACATTTTATATAAAAAATTAAGAAAAAATGTAAAAATGTCATGTGTTCTCTCATTATTACTATCCGTTTATTTCATTATTATTGCATTTCAATCAACTTGGTTATAAGTACATAGTACATTTTATATCAAAAATTAAGAAAAATAAATAAAAATGACATGTGTTCTCTCATTATTACTATCTATCAATTTATTTCATTTATTATTGCATTTTATGCTTTTCTCTTATCATTAATGCAAAGTGTACTCCTACTAAATTAAATTAGCTGCAAAGAAGGGATATACATATTATTATGTAATTGACCTTATGGGTATTTTTATTTGTGTTTGAATTTCTTTTTTAAATAAAAGATAAATTAATTTTTTTTTTTTTTTCTTGTATTTTTTCAAAATAGTATATATATATATATATATATATATATATATATATATATATATATATATCTTTTCTTTAATAATAATGATTTTAGATTACACTTTCTTTAATAATGATTTTGAATTTTTTCTTTTAATAAAGACAAATAATAATTATAGCAAATTGACAATGGTTTTATAGTAAATTGACAAATAGTTTTATAGTAAATTGACAATTATTGGGACACTCTAACTAGTTTATTGATCCCATCTAGATACACTCCATTTCCAAATTGCTCCATATTTAAGTACTATGCAAACCTTAAACTTTTCAACCTTTAACTCTTATAAAAGATAAAATATTTAAATTTAAACAATTTTAAATTATTATTAAAATAATTAATTTAGAATTTCTTTAAACAAAAAAAATACTCACTACTCTAACTTTTTGTAAACAATAAAATAAAATGAAAAGAAAATCACATATAAAAGTCTTTTGACATAATGTCTCTTTTAGCATCATGAAATGTCAAATACATAGCATGGTATTTAAATAATAATAGTTGGCATTGGCACTGCTTTTAAAATATGATTTTTTTACCTTTTTATAGCCATATATTATTGTTATATATTTAATCATTAATTTATACTATTTTTCAGGTTCTTATACCATTTTTTTCTCAGTTTAGATGGAAAGTATCTCATCACTTTCTTTGGATTTACGAAGACTTTAGATGCATAAGAATATATGAAGAACTGTATATATTATCCTTGGTTATAGTTAGTTGAGCTATTTATTGAGTTTTTTTTTGATATTGAGTTGGTGTGCATTACTAAAAAGATCACTCATTTTACAGAAGTCTCGAAATAATATTATCTTATTGGGGTTACGAAGACTTGATATTGAGGGAACATATCTTTGGTAGTTGTGCTATGTTGTATTGGTTTTTTGGGATGGGGAACGATGGGGATGGGGGATGTGTTTCTGGGACAATTAGAACATATTCTCAAATTTTTTAGGGAGACTGTGGTTTGGTGCGTGTATTTTATATATATATATATATATATATATATATATTAAAAATCAATAAAATTCACCATAAACATTTGTAGTTACTTCAAGCTTGTAAGCATAACAAAATATACTATAAAATTATTATACCAAGCGCTTACACTTACCAATACTAAAAAGATGTCCAGTGAATTTAAAAATTCAGTGACATTTTCATTATTTTATTAGACGAAACAAAGAAATCAGGTTTGGCTGAAACTTAAAGTAGAAATGTCTCTACTTGAATTTTTTTTTTCCCCACTATTATTTTCTTATTAATTGACAATTATATTAAAAGAAACATGGCATTCCCTTATCAATGAGTTTTGCAGATTTTTTTATAGTTGTATTTGAAAACCACTGCTACTAAAACACTTAAGGTTTAATAGAGAGAGATTAGATTCATATTTGGATTATGAAGGGTGATTGAATGGAATTTATTCAAACATTTGAGTACCAAAATAGAGTCTTTCTACTATCACAGTTGTTTCACAATGCTTGAGGAGGTTGGAATGGTGACTTACTATAATTAGATGTCCCACAGAGCCATGTAGAATTATAGAAAGCCTATGATGATAGAAAAATTAGAAGAACAAAGGCGGAGTAACCACTTAAGGATCAACCCTTTAAAAGAGTATTTGCATTTCTTGTTTTTTTTAACATGGAAACTTTGCTTGTTGTAAACTTGTTGCTGAAAATACAATATATAAATCACCAGAAACCCAAATCGAAACACATCATACAAAACCATGTTTTGAGCTACAACTTTAACAACAGATTTAGATTCAATGCAATCACAAAAATAATGGATGGAAAAATGATCTTATTGTCAATCATCAATTTCCATGATTTTCAAAAATGAAGATATATACGAGGGAATATCACAAAATCTACCCAAAAATTCATTGAAATCCTAGAACATCCTCAAAATCTATCTAGAACATCCAAGAATCTGTTTGGGCGATCTTGGGGCCAGGCCAGTGAAGTCCCTGAGTCCCCAATTGAGTCCCCAACTGAAGATATATGCCAGGAATATCCCCAAAATCTGCCCAAAAAATTCATTGAAATCTACCTAGAACATCCTCAAAATCTATCTAGAACATCCCTGAAATCTGTTTGGAACGTCTTGGGGACGACCAGCAAGTCCCCGAGTCCCCAATGGAGTCCCCAACAATTTGGGTAAAGTTTCTTAAGGGTCCACAAGTCCTTGGAACGCGAGAACGACGGGTACACGGGTTTTTTTTGGGGGGACGAGTCCCCGTGTAACATAGTAGTTGTGGAAGCCTGAGGTACAAGGGTTTGTACCATATGTTACCAACACATATATATGTCTTCTCACAGAGAGTAAGGTTTCTATTTCAAGTGCAATACTAAAGTAGGAAAATATCAAGTCATGTTGCACTGAGAAAGGCTTCTTGTAGGGAGCAAGGCTTCTACTTTAAGCTTAAAACTAGAGTAGCGAAAATAATTAAAAAATAAAAAACAAAAACTTTCATTGCAAGACCTATTTCACTGTTAACTTTCTTCATAATAATTTCTTCTCTTTCCCTCTTCTTTCTAATTCTTGCTTGAACTGTCACATGGAGTATCCTCTCTTATGGAACACCATTTTCAACTAAAGGTCTCGACCAAAAACAACTTGACCAATGCTTAGTTTATTATTCCTTGGTCTCAAAATACATTACCATTTCGTTAATTGCATAATCAATTATCCCCGAGCAATCTTTGCTCGATTGTTATTCGAATCTTCTTCCATTGAAAGTTGAGAGTGAAGGACTCCCTAAGGATTTTTCTTTCAATATCCTTGTCAATTTTAACAATTAATGTCCAATAACCTATCAAATCCTACTTTTGATATAGGTATTATGCTTTTGCATTTATTTCCAAGTACTTTTGATATAGGCATTATGCTTTTGCATTTATTTCCAAGTACTTTTGATATAGTTATTATGCTTTTGCATTTATTTTCATAGTGTTAATAATATATTGGAAACTTTGGCCACAAACTCGTCTACTTCTTTCATGAAAAGATAAAAAATATGACGGGAATCATACACACTCTATACTAAATGAAATAGCATAATAAGTTAAAAAAATAACAAAAAATATTATTTCATTATCAAAATATGGCATCTTTTATATAGAATCAATTTTTTATATATAGACATACAAAATAAACATATCATGTTTGTTTAATTGTGTCTCCTTTTATATATACATATATAACTGTCATTAATTAAATTATATTAGTTTACTATCTTTCAGATTCTCGTACCTTACAACAAAATCATCAACTTTATTACTCTTCCCCTTAACCAATTTTGTAAACAATTTATTAATATACAATATTCGAAAATATCCAAATTAATATTAAACAAATTCTAATCATATTATAACAAAATCAAATCAATAAACATTAAGAAATTTATTATCGCATTATAATAAAACCAAGATCTTTCCATATTAATATTATAATAAAACCAACATTTTTTTCATGACTATTGTTTTAAAACATACTCACACATTTGTAGCTTCCAATTTTATGTGTCACGGACCAACATTTTGAAAACAATTTATTAATATACAATATTAAAAAATATCCAAATTAATATTAAAAAAATTCTAATCATATCGTAACAAAATCAAATCAATATACATTAAGAAATTTCTAATCACATTATCATAAAATCAAGTTCTTTCCATGTTAATATTATAATAACACCAACATATTTTTCATGGTTATTGTTTTAAAACATACTCGCACATTTGTACCTTCCAATTTTATGTGTCACGAACCAACATTTAAATAATTTAGAAGATCTCCAACTTATTAATCCCTGTCGTAGGCATAGAGGGACTATAGCGATCGATAATTCATTGACCTCGTATTAGATTGTCCATTGACCACAAATATTCCCATATTATCTATTGTTGGAACCATGGAACTGAAAGCATCGATTTTATATAATAAAAAGTACCATATTTGTCATGATTTGATTGGACAACGGATTGGAGGTCTTATTGTCAGCTTCACTATTCCCAATGTTATATATGTTGGCATATCCAAAGTATTTGATCGTATATGGTATTTTTGAATCATATATTTTGTTATGCGTTGGTCGAAGGTGGATTAATGCTAGCATTAGTTCGAATGTTTTCTTTAGCATTTTCTGCTAGGTAGAATACATTCTCTAGCATATTACTATGTGTGATTTTTTCTTTATTCTTGCATGCTTCGAGAGAACAGGCCTGCCACACTGCATTTTTTCTTAAATGTTTGCACAGGGCTACGCCCTTCGACGGTTCTGACAGTCTTAAGTGTTTACCTAACAGGTCTGGCAGTCTTAAATGTTTATTGTACAGATGCGTTGCAATACAGTTTCGTACCATTTTTTTTATGGTGTTGTTTGCAGTGAAATTGTGTTGAATTGTTCTCCACCAGCATCACTGGTTCAGTGGTCGATGCTTGTTCGTTGGTTCATTCCATGATTCTTGTTCTTGCTTGATTCAACTTTGCAAAGTTGAGGTCCTACAGTTGCAGTTGGACCTCTTCGTGGTTGTTCATTGGTTTGTTGTTCTTCAACTTTGCAAGTTGTTGGACCTGTTGTTGCAGTTTGCAGTTTTTGGGGCTGAGTTATTGTCATCCCTCGTTGACGAGTAAGTTTTCGTGCCATCGTTTCGTTGCTATTTTTTAATGGTGGGAGTCCCTGCCTCAAAATTTTGTTGTAGACAATATTTCTCTGTGTTCTTAATTTATGTTCCTGGAAACCATGCGTCTTCATATGACGAATCTTATGTCCATAGCTATTTCAAAAATTGCAATGCAGAGGGGTTTTCAAAAAGTAGTTCGAAGCTATCACAAGATGGAACCATTCGGCGGGGTGTAGACACAAGGAATGCTTCTATTCTGTGGGTCAGAAAACTGCGTCCAGTTGTTGCATTTGTCCTATCCTTTCTATTTTGCAGGACTTTTTATGGCTCTGAGAAGCTTGTAGGATGCACGCCATGAATAGGCTCAAATTGCTCTTTTTGCTGAGTAAATTTATGGTGTAATTTATTTGCGTTGTTTCTTCTGTTTGGTTCACTTTCCAGTGTGGGTTTGTTTTCTTGTCATCTGCTATGGGACTAGAGGGGATTGAAGTTGTAATGTTCCTGACTTGGCTAGTCTAGGAAACGTTGTTAATGTGAGTGTAAGATCAAAGGTTTACAACATATAAATGATCATACAAATAATAAATGCGACAAAGGACTGCAAGTTTGTATTATGATATCTCTGTGGATTACAAAAATGGTCGAATGTGGCTGAATACTGACAATACTCGACTAGATCAACATACAAAGGATCTTAGCCGGAATATAAATAAGCAACTGCGACTGAATAACAACACTCGGCTAGATCAAAAGACAAAAGGATCTTAGCCGGAATACAAATAAGCAACTAAAAGATAATACCCGGAATATGGGAGCACTGAAGAATGATGGAAGACCTGGATGATCTTCCTGGTGACTAGGGTGTGTCTTTCAACACTGAAATCAGCGAACTGGTGTCTTCCTCTTGGAATACACTGAACTATCTCTCCTGAGATGCGCCTCTTCTCCTCAATGACAAATCATAATCTTCATAATGATGAATTAGTTCGTTGACCCTTACTTTATAGTTTTCCAAAACCCTAAATCATGCTGAAACCCTAAATCATTGTTGAAACCCTAATTCACTGTTGACTTCTATTTTTAGCTCATAATGACTTATAAGCATTTTTAACTCTTGTTAGCTCAATGCCACTTTCTGAATATAACACCTATGACTTGGGTGACTTCTAGTAAAGCGTTGTTAACTCTTGTTAGCTCAATGTCACTTTCCGAATATAACATCTGTGACTGGGGTGACCTCTAGTAAAGCATTGTTAACTGTTGTTAGCTCAATGTCACTTTCTGAATATAACACCTGTGACTGGAGTGACCTCTAGTAACCCT
>SNQJ01S0033275.1:95569-125318 GCA_010110895.2 Picea sitchensis
CTTACGACATCAAGGCCATGGTTGTAATCTCTCTTTCACATTTAATATGATACAGTAATATGATTATTTCCTATAAATCTTGTTGTGTTTTATTGTATGATTCCTTGATCACATACATAGGTTTATATTGAGTTTATGTTATTTCTATCACTTTGGTTGGTTGCGTTCTTTTGCAAGATCATCATTGTATGAGCATTGGAACGGAGCTACGATGGAAATGGCGTGAGGAAGCGACATTTAAATGGTATGTCACCCATCCCTCTTTAGTTAGTAAATTCAATATCTAAAACTTAAGGAAAGCGTCATGTTCTAGTGTGTTTTGTTCTAGATCCAGGTGGATCTAGGGAGATCAGTTACTGTCCGCACCTACCGATTTGTCCGATAAAAACTATGATACAATGCAATCCGATATTTTGTGCTTGCAAGAAACATACATGGAATTATGCATGTAGAACAAACAATTCCCAAATCACAATTGCATATCAAGTTACATTACACATGGAGTGATGATATTGGTGAAAACACATGTACCAAATTTGGACCATATACATTATTAGCACCATGATTTTCATGGCTAAGGTTAGAGGTTTGTCAACAATTTGCAAAGTCATGCCTGTTAGCACCCATGTTGTTTTTATGCCTGGCATCATCTAACATCTCCAAGGGTCAGTTTCAAAAGGAAGCTTATCATTTATTTATTCCCATTTCAATTTGCAACAGTGCACTACAAAATTCATTGTGCACTGCACAAAGAATGTTGTTGCCCAAAGGATGTTGTCATGTAGAGGATGTTGTCACACAAAAGGGTTGTCGTGAATAATATGTTGTCGAGGAGTGGATTTTTTCACGCAGTGGCATGTCGCGCATAGGATGTTGTCGCACAGTGGATTTTCCTGCGCATAGGCTACAAGTCACACTGTGCAAATTACTGGTTTAGTGGTCAACTTCAAGATCAATTTATGACTAACTGGAGAGGAATTTTGAAAATCCTCGATAGATGTTTGTCGAGGACAAACCAAATAATAAAATCCTCTCTCATATTTGTAAAATGTGTCACGGATTTGGATATTCGAAGGAATATTTGAGCCCTATTTTTTCGTTTTCGTGATTTCATATTCGAGACATGTTTTTGCGACACGTATTCCAGCCATATGGAGATGAATTTCAAGAAAATGAGAGAGGTTTTTCTTTATAACGATCTTAAATACAAAAAAATATCTCCATTTATAAAAATATTTTTTTATCACTAAGATACGATTTCATATTTAACGCCTATTTTACCAGTTTGTTGCGCATTCTACTCCGTTTTTGCTGTAGGTTACTGTTGCATAGCAGACTTGCTGTGCAGGGCTGACAGAGTGTCCAGCAGTGAAAATTATGGCTCATCAAAACCATACGGTCGAATTTGGATCATGATCAATGACTGTAAAGAATATTTCAGTTACGATTATGATTTGGGAAAGTCGGGTTTTCTATTTTTAGTGAATCTGTTGAAGTTATTGTTCTACTTCAAAGAAAACGGATCCATGATTCCAGGAGAGAGTAGCTCAACCCTAACAACCAAGGGTGAAATTATATTTCTATATATGGGGATCAATTTTATGTAAACAGGGTTGGTTGGCAAATTTGGTAGACGATAACTATTGTATGTAATCTGAATTTTTGTCCGGAATTTAATGCAAAGGTCCTGTGATTTGATGAAAAGATTCTAGTTGTAATATTTGGATGTATTGTGCTTCTTTCTTTGCGTATGTGATTTCCTGTTATCTCTGTTTCATATATCTTTCTATCTATTTCGGAACGAATTATCGAACTTGTGGATTCGTTGTACAATGCCCCTTGTTAGCACCACTTAGACAAAACGGTTTCCTCTCAAGCTAACTCTAAATTCGTCCACAACGACGCTCCTGAGTTACTTCCTGTGATTTCTCCTGACACACATTATGATTTTACATTGAAATTTGTTTCTCACTTAGCCTTATCCTCTCGAATCCAGTCACTGAGTCATTTTTCCCGTCTCTTCCTCAGATCAACCCCATAGCCCAAGTCTTACTTTGTTGTGCCAATATAACTAGAACCCATTTTATCATAGGTGTTAAATCTGGCCATTACTTTCAAAGTCATATCTTGCGCGGAGACCGTGCCATTTCCGAGAGAGCCCTCTCTAGATCCAAAAGTCTAGTTTTGGGTCTCAAAGTTGGTTGAGAAAGTTACCTTCGTCGTCTATTTATCAACCGAATGGATTTACGGAGTGCTAACATTCTGGCGTCGTTGCCGGGGAAGAAATTGAATGAAACTTTCCCTGGGAAGAATGACATTTTTTTGAGTTCTAAGGTCTAAGAGCAGTAGACAATTAGGCACATATTGGTTGTATTTCTGCTCTGGCGACTCCACACATCATAAAATCAGTTGAAGGTGATTCCACTGGAAGAAGAAGTCAGAGCTAAAGTTTTCATGGTGACTCCAATCAAGATTCAAATGTGATTCAAAGACTCCACTGGAGAATGAGACCTATTGATAGAGATATGGAAGAACAATATGGAAAAATAAGGTACTCGAGCTTAAGTTTAGTTCAAGAAGTATTTTTTTTGTTTGATCAATACATTCTTTTCCTTTCTTGAGTTTTTCAAAAGAATATTTATTCACTTAAATGAAGCCCATAGATCTACCCTTGTATATCCTTCATTGCAAACTGTAGGTATACCTCCTTCTTCTTGTATAATCGATATTTGCCAAGATCCTTCCTCTGAGCCATATGATGTTCATGATTATTCTTGTGAGCTTAATGAAACAAAAGTTGATCGTGTACCTTTTTTTCTTAATCCTACACCCTCCAAGATTCAAGAAAGATATAGTCCTCTTAAATTTCCTTCCATCCTTCATGACTTTCCTCCGAAACATTATAAGTATCTTCCTAGTTTTGATGGAGAGCTTGATGGACAATCAGCTGAAAAACATATTCAGGTCTTTGAGCATTTCATAGACCTTTTTGAGATCGAACATGATGATGTGTCTATGAGGGCCTTTTCTCAGTCTTTACAAGGAGATGCCAAAGCATAGTTCAGACATTTGCGGCCTCAGTCGATTAGCTCGTGGAATGAACTGAAGGAAGATTTCCGTAAGTTTTTGGGTGAGAAAAAGTCATGGGATCTACTCCTTTCATAGTTTTATGCCATGAGAAGAATGAAACATGAGACCATCTCAAATTTTAGCAGGAGATTTGCTAGTCTTTATTATAAACTGCCTACAGAAGTCCAACTTCCTGAAGTTGTTGCCATGCTCCATTATGTAACAACCTTTCAATCAGACTTATCTTTTATTTTCATGGAGAGGAAGTTTATGTATTTGCAACATATGTTCAACAATGCTCAGGAAGTTGAAGACAATATTCAACCATGTAAATAGATTCTAAATGAGGAGTTGGATGCTAAAGAACATGACAATGAATATGAATAAAGAAGAGTTGATTTGAATCTTGAGAAGACGGTTAATAATATCATATGTCCTCTTGAAGATTTAAATGTTGATGATTTCGGAAAGGATTATATTCCACTTATTGAAAAAGAAGGTTCTAATTTAGCTTTTGATCTATCTCATCATAAGAATGGGGTTGATTGTTTTATGTATTCATTTGTATATAGTCAAGAAAATGAATTTGCAAATCAGCTTGTTGAAGAGCAGGTTGATGTCCCAAGATTTTTCTTGTTAGATGACATTGCAAATGTTGTTGATTTGTCCATATATGATGAATATGATGATGATTATGATGTTGACTTCCTAGAACAACCAATTGCATGTTCTCTATCATAAAATGTTCCTTTTCAGTAGTATAATGAGAGAAATCAGCCTACATATCATAGTTACAAAGAGGAATATCAAGAAAGTATCGAATCAATTGAAGGAAATTCTTTACCTTTGTGCTTTGCTTCGTTTAAATTGTTGAAAGAAAATTTAAAGATCATCACTGAGGCAAATAAATGTGTGTTGATGCCAAATCGCACTAATTCACTAGAACAAACTGACAAGAAATTCTAGAAATCTTCTCATGTGTTTAGTGACCTTGTTGCTTGTTATATGGAAGGTTTTATTAGTTCAAAATTACATCCATTGGTCGAAGATGAATCTGAAAATGAATGTGTTCAGAAATCCAAAGAAATTGAAAAATGTGCATATGAAAGTAGTGAAGAAAATGAAGAAGGTTTTGAATCAAGCGAAAGAACATTGCTATTGTGTTTTTCTTATTTCGAGTTGTTGAAGAATTTTTTTTATAATGTTTCAAATCAGAAATCCTCCAAGCACGATGTTGAATATGAAGAAAGAAGTGGACTTGCAAATGAAAACAGTCTTCCATTATGTTTTTATTCCTTTGAATTGCTGAAAGTAAATCATGAGATAACAGAGGAAGCAAAGAAGTACGACTGCATTCATAGTGACATTGTTTTACATGAGCAAATTGTTATTAGTGAGGAAGACCAATAACCTTCTCATGCATTTAATGACCGTGTTGTTGATTACATGGAAAGTTGTTCCAGTTCAGATTTGCATCATGTGATCAACTATCAGCTTGGAAATAAATATGATGGTAAATCAACATCAATGTTAGATATGGATTGCTTGCCACTAGGGGTTTCATTTCAGCCAACACTGTATTCTGATTTAGAAGATTGTTATTTCCAGCAGTCTCAACATATTTTTCATCCTTTTGTGGTAATCAACAAGTTGAATTACATGAAAACAATGATGCAGTGGAAGGGGTGAAACATGATTGTTGTTTTATGCATGTTTTGGAGGATCCATTTGCAGTTTTGTTGGAGACAGTAAACAAACCCAATGTTTTTAATTTTTTGAGATTGGAATTTATAGATAAATTTTTGACTGAATTAACAGTAAACAAGCTTTGGAGAAAGCATGTACAAAGAAAGAAAAAGGTGGATAAATTTCACGGATATCACGGAACTTCGAATGTTGTTTGGAGGACACGAAACAATAGAAGTGCAATGTTGAGCCAGCCAACCTGCAAGTTCTCTTGTCAATTTGTATATCACGCAACTGTGGATGCTATTTGCAGGACACAGAACATTAGAGGCCCAATTTAGAGCCTTCCAGCCGGCAAGTTCGCGATCCAATAGAAGTGCAATGTTGAGCCAGCCAACTGCAAGTTCACTTGTCAATTTGTATATCATGCAACTATGGGTGATATTTGCAGGACACAGAACATTAGAGGCCTAATTTACAGCCCTCCAGCTCACAAGTTATTGGCCCTTGACCAAGTTTTGAGGATCCTTGGTCATGTTTGACCTACTTTTGGCACTTCGATAGGGTTTCGAAGGCGAAGTGCAAGTCGAAGCGGAGATCGCGGGATCTCGGCCCCTTTTTAGGGATTTTTAGGTTTTGGGCTTATGTAATGGGTATGAGGATATCGTCCCATGGGTTTACCCATGTTTAGGCCTGATTTTGTAATGTATAAATAGATGTCTAGGCGATGTAGGAAGGAGATAGATACCTTTCTAAGTGCTAGGGAAAGGGAGACATATATGTGATGCTAGGTGCTAAATGCAAGTGGTAATTGTAATTTCTTTGTGCATATTGTGTAAAACTTGCAGAGCTAAGTGAAAATGATCATAAGATACTGTGGAAGGATTTGTGTTGTAACTCAGGGAAGGAGGATCTAGCGAAGTGCCCATATCTCATGTCCTTTGTGGAGTAAGATCTCAAGGCTCTGTGCATGTAGAATATTGAAAGAAGACAATAAAGAGAAGAAGAATTGGTGGACGTAGCCCCAGGGTGGGGATGGACCACATATATCCTGTGTTGTGGTTGCTTTGTGCATTTTGGTTGTTATCTTGTTTATGTGATTAAATGCTTAGTGCACTAATGTATGTTAGATGAATCTGATATGATAGCTTAGTGTTGAATACTATGAATGAATGTTATATCTAACCTATGTTGATGTGATTAGTGCTTGATTATATTGGATCTGTGTGAATACTGCACCGTTATGTTAATAGGGTTTTTTTGTGCTATAAGATAAAGGTGAATATTGATGAACTGTAACTGCTAAGTGCTCTGTTAAAGTGTTACAATCATAGATCTGTGTCCCATCTAAGGTTGCAGACATCGGATTCCTGCAACCACCCATGCTTCTACCTCGAGTAAGACTTCATCTACTTCAGAGGTGTTGCCGAAAGGGCCAGTAGTTAGGGTTTTTTTGGTGCGTTGTTGTAGCATTGAACCCTGGGTCTACCCCTATGCCAACAAATGGTTTCGTTTCTTGGACCTAAAACTGTGATTGTTGGGAACTAAAGAAAAGAGAAATCTCCCTACATAGATTTGTTTCCCTAGTGCGCAGTATTCTACTTGACCTGTGAAGCTCCGTGCCAAGAAAAAGAATCAGATCTGAAGAAAAGAGGTAAGACCCGAATTCTTTATGCTCTGATAAAGGTAAGAACAATGAAAAGTTTTGATTGAAAAAATAAGATAAGTGGAAATTTTTGCTTCAAAAGTATGGATCTAGGTATGTTTGATAAAAAAATTCCTAGCTTGAAAAGTAGGGAAGAATTAGATGAAATGAGGTTTGATATGAGTAGATCTGACAAAAATAGTGAAATATATGTTATTCCTATGCATAGAAAGAATGTTTGGACTAACAAATGGATGCAGGATCCTAGAAAGAGTTTTTTGCAGATTAGCTACTACCCTAGTGCATAGTACAGGAAAATTTGGAGATCCTTTCAAAGAAAAATAAGACTAACCCTTTGTTACAGTTGCAGAAGACCGGGACATCTTGCTAAGGAATGCCCTGGCAGAAGACCTAGTTTTCTTTGTTGTAAAGCTATGGACCATGAAGTTTTATATTTCCTTAGAATGATTGCTAATCTTGATAGAATGAATATGAGACAAGAAAAGCCCGAGGAAGGTTACGAAACTGAGACCATGGGAGAACCCCATAAAGAATCAAAGGATGTATTACTACAAATTAAAGAAACCCTAAATGATCACAAAAATATCAAATTATCAGAGATATTCAAATAAAATGAATGCATAGAAGCAAGAATAGGAGACTTCGACATTGATTTTGTTCTGGATGAAGAAACACAGGTGAATATCATGATAGAAAGAACTTGGGAAACTTTAGGAAAGCCTGTTATGATTCCTTCATTGGGAGGAATATGATTATTTAGAGGAAAGTTGATAACCCTATGTGGAAGACTCACCCAGATATCTATGACTGCTCATGGAACTTCAACAGAGGAAGATTTTGAGATTGTTAAATTTATTGAGAACAACGCCCCATTTTCTATATTACTAGGAAGACCTTGGATTGGAAAGGATCAGGCTAGAAGAAAACAAGAGGAAGTCTTAGAGAAGAAGAAGAAATAATTAAAATATTTCATGACTAGGAGGATAACACACTTGATTGAAGAACATGAGAATAGATCGAAGCTACTTAGCACCAGAAACTTGGATGTCGAAGTTAAAATAACATAAGAAGACCCACAGAAAATTAAAGTAACTACCCCATCTAGAGAAGATGTATTACTCTCCGACCCTGTGAAATAATCTCAACGGCGCGAAGTTACTATGACAAAAGGAAATAAGAATTAGAATGGAAAGAGGAATACCAAGACGAATACCACCGGGAAGAAGGCTAGAAAACTCAGTAAGAAGAAAGAAAAGATAGAAAATTTATAGAAGGTCTCAGAGGGGACTTCGTAGAGAGAAGGTTTGCAAGACTGGAACTTTGTCGGGATATCAGAGCAACGCAACATGGAAATTCACCATGGCAAAGTGATATAGCCGTTGGAAGCATTATAACCATTAGCTCGATGACTTGAATGGTCAGAACAACAATAATGGCCCGAAGACTCGCCATCAGACCATTAGGACCGCGCCGCAATGGATAAAACCGCATTGATGAAAACCTCTCATCCGTTGGAGAGATCTATTACATTATGTCTACTTAGTCTGTCGACTGTTGCACCGAGAACACTTTTGCGAATTGTATCCAAGCCAACTCATTGCTACCGTGTTGTGTTTATTGAGATCGACACATGTTCCATTACATTGCACACTTATTCATCCACCCAAGTTATTCGATCTAAGTGTGCATGTTGGATGATCTCAGTGCTGCAAATAAATCCATCGAAGAAGTTCTCATCGATCTCATGGCCGAGAAAGTAATGTTTGTAGGTATTCAAGCATCATTGACGAGAGGAGTGCAAGCCTCTTCGTCCACTGCTCGCAGATCCGGACCATCCTGATCGACAACAGAGAAGAGAACCAAGCAAAAAGATGACCTATCTAATGTGAAGTTAATCCCAACCATTTTACCAGACTACATCCCACTTCTAGATGGCGTGGTGAGTCGTGACAGTGTCCCGAGGGACTTTGAATACACCATGGTTACTGCATACCTCCCGAAGGGGATACATGCAGTTAAAACACAGCAGGATAAGATCTTGACTTTCAAGTTTAGCTACTTCAACCTAGGAGACCACAAGAACCATAGTATGCTCACTCCTTACAAATACTTGACCAGGATGAAGGGGAAGAACTCAAAAATAATCCCCTAGCCATGGACTATGAACCTCGCGCAATCCACCCTCTTAAATGTAATGAAGATTCCACACTTTGGAAGGCACTAGGAGGTTAATGTGTGTGTTAATTTCCTACTCTCATGTTACCATTGCGGCTACCTATGGCTATATCAATGCATCATAGTCGATCTGATGTTGATCCATAGGATCACTGGATTGAGCATGCAAGGACCTGACCCGCAGGACTTTTACCTAGGAAAAGATATAGATCGTGCATTGGCACAGAAGATCAAAGACACATATGGCAATGTAGAAAAGGGGATGCAAGGCTACAAGGTAGCTTCCATCTAGAATGGTGTAGTGCACTTGGCCTGCTAGTGGATCGCAGGAAATCTTGTAAGAAAGAACAAACCTACACAGGTCATAGGATTCATTGTTGACCTCGCCGGGAAAAGTGTAGAAGGACTCCAGATGAACTAGGAGAAGTACTTGGTCAACCAGCTAGAATTAGACTACTGCAAAGCTCAGGATCAAGGATATGAGCTCCACTTTAGTTGGATCCTGATCCTCATCACATTTACAGCTTGGGATATGTCGGAAGGTGCAACCTTCCCAGACATCGATCTGTTCGAGCCGCTCGCTACGAAGTTCACCACACTCTGGTACCCATGCGACATGGGAAAATAGTGGCAGTCGAACACAGTATTCCACACGTACTATCTCCAACTGAAGAAGGCCATCAAAGTTGTCCTTCGTATGATGCCAAACACCCTGTACCGGTTCATACCTCTCATGAAGTTCCACGCAGATTGACACTTCATCTACATCACTACACGAGAAGATGAACATAAAGAGGAGCTTCAGCCATACTATAATATCACAAAGGAGGACCTCGAAGAGATAACCAAGGGCTGGTATGCATCGCTCCTCATCCCCGCTGACCCTGCAGATATTTTTGATCCCAAACTTGACAGCTCGGAGGTCGATCACAAAGAACACGAGACACCCGGAACTAGCAGAAGAAAGAAGACTGAAGAAGTCCAAGACTTAAGAAGCACATCGGAAGACACTGCTTCAATATCACCTGGCCGAGGAGGTGATGACGAAGTAGAAGAGACAAATGGTAGACAAGATTAGAAGAAGCAAGGCGAAGTAACACCGTTCAAGGATATTGTTGATGAGGTTGATACCTTGAAGAAAAGGAAGGTTTCCCCCACGAAACCCACTTCCCAAAAGAAATCCAGAGCCACCTTGACTAAGATGCAGACTATGCTCACTGTAGATGACTTCGACTTCATCATCGTAGCTGTAGCAGATGCCTCGCAGGACATATTGCAGAAACATGAAGCCAAGTAGGAGGAGATGTATGATAGAATTGACGTTGAACTCGCAAGGGTACAATAGTCCCTTCAATCCATCCGTGAAGTATCCATTGCACCCCCGCCATCAGAAGAGCCAGAGTTGGGAGATGAGCCTACCCAAATCTGCAAACTAGCTAATGTGACCGAAGCTTACCTTCATCGAGCACAAGCTGAGAAAGACCAGGCCACAGCATCCCTGAAACAAGCCCAAGAAGAAATGGTAGAGAAACGTCGAGTTGCACAAAAGGAGAAGGAGGACCTTCAAGCCAAGTTTGAAGAAGAAAGGGCATAGGCCAAGAAAGAAAAAGAATAGTTTCTCACTAAACAACTTGGTGTCAAAAAAGAAGTCGACAGAGAACTTCACTTTGTGACGGGCTTAGAGCCAAAGATAGAAGACTTAGTGGAGCATCAAGTTGTGCAGCTCATGGAAGTTATCCAGCAGCTACAACAAAGAATAGCAGACTTAGAGCTACGAACAATGACCAACACTCTATCAGATGTACGAGATCAAAGAGAAGCAACTACTTGAAGCGTAGTTGAAAGAATCAAGGCCCTCGCCATGGAATTTAAACAACTATGTGATCGCATTGCCCAGAATTATGAGTGACTCACTGAGGATTCTGAATTAAAGGCATTGGATTCATATCTCCAGGAGGCAAAGCAACAAGAAGAAACAATACAGGCGCAGTTGAAGCCCTTGTGAGTCGTTGAGAGGATGAAGTGATCCCAAGAACAATGCACTACTCAACAACAGGTCCACACCATTCAGAGAAAATTCATGGAAGTGACTCAGAGGCTCCAACCCATACATGATGAGGCTTGCTAACTATTCACAGAAATTGAAGGCCGAGGAGCAGAATTGGAGAACGTCATCACTGCAGCTGAACAACGCTTGGAGGTACTTGTCAACGAAGTAGTTATCCAAGAGTTCATCGCATAGGAGGTCATGGCACAACAATAGGTCAAAGCATCTCGAGCCAAGCTCAAGGATTTTGAAGCAGAGCTACCCCGACCAGAGTGACTCGAGACGAGTTACGGGTGAGTGTTGGGGGCCTCTTGGCCCTTGACCAAGTTTTGAGGATCCTTGGTCATGTTTGACCTACTTTTGGGACTTCAACAGGTTCTCGAAGGTGGAGCGCAAGTCAAAGCGGAGATCGTGGGATCTTGGCCTCTTTTTAAGTATTTTTGGGTTTTGGGCTTATGTAACGGGTATGGGGATGTCGTCCCATGGGTTTACCCATGTTTAGGCCCTATTTTGTAATGTATAAATAGATGTCTAGACGATGTAGGAAGGAGATACATACCTTGCTAAGTGATAGGGAAAGGGAGACATCTATGTAATTCTAGGTGCTAAGTGCAAGTGGTAATTGTAAGTGATTTGTGCATATTGTGTAAGACTTGCAGAGCTAAGTGCAAGTGATCGTAAGAGACCGTGGAAGGATTTGTGTTGTAAGTCAGGGAAGGAGGATCTAGCGAAGTGCGCAGATCTCTTGTCCTCTATGGAGTAATATCTCAAGGCTCTTTGCATGTAAAATATTGACAGAATACAATAAAGAGAAGAAGAATTGGTGGACGTAGCCCCAGGGTGGGGTTGAACCACGTATACGTTGTGTTGTGGTTTCTTTGTGCGTTTTGGTTGTTCTCTTGTTTATGTGATTAAATGATTAGTGAATTGATGTATGTTAGATGAATATGATATGATAGCTTAGTGATGAATAATGTGAATGAATGTTAGATCTAACCTATGTTGATGTGCATAGTGCTTGATTATATTGGATCTATGTGAATACTGCATCGTTCTGTTAATAGGGTTTTTCTGCACTGTAAGCTAAAGGTGAATATTGGTTAACTATAACTGCTAAGTGCTCTGTTAAAGTGTTAGAATCACATATCTGTGTCCTAGCTAAGGTTACAGACATCAGAATCCTGCAACCACCCCTGCCTTTACCTCAGGTGAGACTTCATCTGCTTCGCAGGTGTTGCCGAAAGGGCTGGTAGTTAGGGATTTTTTGGTGTGTTGTTGTAGTGTTTAACCCTGGGTCTGTACCGTGGCAGGGTACGCGATCCAAAAAATTGGCTAAGTATGTAATAAGGGATTTGTACATATTTAGTATGTATTTCTCATTCCTGGGAGCCTGCCATCCCTAGAGTCCGTCTTTCAATTTGTATATCGAAAAAATCACTAGAAGTACAATGTTGAGCCAACCAGCCTGCATGTCCACTTGTCAATTTGTATATCGCGAAAGTGTGGGTGTTATTTGTAAGGCACAGAACAATAGAGGCATGTTTTTTAGCCCGAGAACCCGTGATCCAAAAAGTGTACATGCTCTGTAAAATCTCAGCCACCCCGCATGTTCGCTTATCAATTTGTATATCGCGAAACTCTGGGTGCTATTTATATGACACTGAACAATAGAGGCCTATTTTTTGAGCCCGAGAACCTGTGATCCACAAAATGGCCAAGTATGGAATACGATATCCGTACATTCTCTATAAAATCTCATGCCCATACTTTATAAAGGTACATATTTAGTTTTGCTTAGTTTGTACACATATTAGTCTGGTCACCACACAGTTGGTGTTGCACATGAATTATGAAATATGCACTACGAGTCCGACCGAGCCCTTTCATTTCCTTAGCCAATTTTATGTCCGCTGGTTCCCCGCTATGTGTTATCGAACTCTCGTTCCCCATGTTCTGAGTATATATCTTTCATCCAAAACTTGGTAATCCATGTCTATGCTCGTCGGTTCCCAGACGACGAAGTCGCAGATTTCATGTCCATCTATATCTCTACATCATGAGTCCAACCGAACACTGTTCATTTTTATAGTTCACAAATTTTATGGCCAAGGGGTCCTTTGTGGGTGCCATCCAACTCTCATGCCTCATGTTCGCGGCATACATCTTGCACTCAAAACTTCGGTGATCTACAATTGGACCCCGACTCGAAGCTTGCAACTCATTTGCTAATTTTCTTTAATTAAATTGTACAATATCAATATTTATTATTAATAATTTAGTAATTTAAAATAATGTTTTTAGATAATGTTAGTTATATAACATATATTTTATATGTTATACATGTAGACAATGGCAATATTGAACCTGCCAGTCCTAGACTCCGTCTGTCAATTTGTATGTCACAGAACTCCCAGTGTTGTGTGGAGGACACGGAACAATAGAGTCCCAATTTTTAGCCCGCCAGCCCGAGAACCCCCGATCCAAAAAGTGGCTAAGTATGGAATGAGGGATTTGTACATGCTCTATAAAATTTGATATCCATACTTTATAAAAGTACATATTTAGTATGGATTACTCGTTCCTCGGAAAATTTCTAGGTCCGGAACTGGCGGATACACGTGTTTAGATTTCCACTTACTTTTATATCGCCAGCCCGACCGTCCTCTTTCTAATTTCATATTGTACATATTACATGTAATATGCATTATAATTACATGTAATTTGTAATACATATTCAATTTTGAGCCCGCCAGTCGTGGAGTCCGTCTGTCAATTTGTATATCGCGAAACTCTGACTGTTGTTTGGAGGATAAGGACCAATAGAAGTGCAATGTTGAGCCAACCAGCTAGCAAATCCACTTCTGAATTTGTATATCATGCAATAGTGGGTGTTGTTTGTAGCACATGGAACAATATAGGCCCAATTTTGAGTCTTCCAGCCAAAGAACCCGCGATCCAAAAAGTGGATATTTAGAGCCCGCCAACCCAATAACTTACCATACATATTACATGTAATGTGTAATACATATTCAATCTTGAGTCCGCCAATCCTGGAGTTCATCTGTGGATATGTATATCGCGGAACTCTGAATGTTGTTTGGAGGACATAGGACAATAGAAGTGCAATGTTGAGCCAGTCAGCCCGCAAGTCCGTGATCCAAAAAAGTGGCTAAGTATGGAATAAGGAATCTGTACATGCTCTATAAAATGTCATGTCCATAGTTTATAAAAGTACATATTTAGTGTGTATTCTTCCTTTCTCGGAGCCTTCCAGCACTAGATTTCGTCTGTCAATTTATATATCGCGGAACTCAATAGAAGTACAATGTTGAGCCAGCCAGCTCGCAAGTCCACTTGTAAATTTGTATATCACGGAATTTTGGGTGCTATTTGTAACTCACAGAGAAATAGAGGCTCATTTTTTAGCCCGCCAACCCGAGAACCCGCAATCCAAAAAGTGTACATGCTCTATAAAATATCATCCAACCCGCAAGTCCACCTGTCAATTTGTATATGGCAGAACTCTACGTACCATTTGTAGGACACAGAACAATAGAGGCCTATATTTTAGCCCGCCATCCCGAGAACCCGCGATCCACAAAGTGGCCAAGTATGGAAAGTGATATCTGTACATGCTCTATAAAATCTCATGACCATACTTTATAAAGGTACATATTTAGTTTTCCCTTCTTTGCACACATACTGGTCTAGTCACGACACAGTTGGTGTTGCACATGAATTATGAAATATACACCTGGAGTCTGACCGAGAGATTTCATTTCCTTAGCCAATTTTATGCCCGCGGGTTCCCTGCTACGCGTTATCGAACTCTTATTCCTCGTGTTTCGCATGTACATCTTGCATCCAAAACTTGGGTAATCCATGTCTATGCTCGCAGGTTCCCAAACGACAAAGTGTCAAATTTCATGTCCATCTATATCTCTACATCACGATTCCAACCAACCTCCATTTGTTTTCATAGTTCGTGAATTTTATGGGCGTGGGTTCCCTTGTGGGCGCCATCCATCTCTCATGCCCCATGTGCGCGGTATACATCTTGCACTCGAAACTTTGGTGATCTACAATTGGACCCAGACTCGAAGCTTATGGCTCATTTGATAACTTTGTTTAATTAATTTGTAGAATATCAATATTTAATATTAATAATTTAGTACTTGAAAATAATGTTTTTAGATAATGTTAGCTATATAGCATATATCTTGTGTGTTATACATGTATACAATCGCAATCTTGAACTCGCCAGTCCTGGATTCTGTCTACCAATTTTTATATCGCGGAACTTTGGGTGCTATTTGTAGGACACAAAACAATAGAGACCCAATTTTGAGCCTGCCAGCCCGAGAACCCGCAATTGAAAAAGTGGCGATCCATACATGCTTTATAAAGGTGCATATTTAGTTTTCCCTGATTTGTACACATACTGGTCTGGTCACCACACAGTTGGTGGTGCACATGAATTATGAAATATACACCATGAGTTTGATCGAGCGCTTTCGTTTCCTTAGCCAATTTTATGGCCGCAGGTTGCCGGCTACTCCTTATCGAACTCTCATTCCCCGTGTTCCGAGTGTACATATTGCATCCAAAACTTGGGTAATTCATGTCTATGGTCGGGAGTTCCTAGATGACGGAGTGGAAGATTTCATATCCATCTATATATCTACATCACAAGTCCAATCGACCACCATTCGTTTTCATAGTTCGCGAATTTTATGTCTGCGGGTTCCTTTGTCGGCGTCATCCAGCTCTCATGCCTTGTGTGCGCGGTATACATCTTGTGCCCGAAACTTCGGTGATCTACAATTGGACCTGGACTTGAATCTTGCGACTCATTTGATAATTTTGTTTAATTAAATTGTACAATATCAATATTTAATATTCATATTTTAGTGCTTGAAAATAATGTTTTTAGATAATGTTAGATATATAACATATATGTTATATGTTATACATGTAGAAAATCACAATGTTGAGCCCGCCAGTCCTGGAGTTCGTCTATCAATTTGTATATCGTGAAACTCTGCCTACTATTTGTAGGAAACAGAACAATAGAGGCCCAATTTTGAGCACGCCAGCCCGAGAACCTACGATCCAAAAAGTGTCTAAGTATTGAAGTCCGCCTGTCAATTTGTATATCACGAAACTCCGAGTGTTGTTTGGAGGACACGGACCAATACAAGTGCAATGTCCAGCCATCCAATTAAATTGTACAATATCAAAATTTTTATATCGTGGAACTCTGATCTGTAAACAATCGCAATCCTAGGCCCACCAGCCCTGTAGTTCGTCTGTGAATTTGTATATCGCGAAACTCCGAGTGTTGTTTGGAGGACACGAAACAGTAGAAGTGCAATGTTGAGCCCGCAATTCCTCTTCTCAATTTTTATATTGCAAAAGTCTGGCTACTATTTGTAAGTCACGAAGCAATAGAGGCCCAATTTTGAGCCCGCCAACCCAAGAACCCGCGATCCAAAAAATGTACATGCTTCCCTTCACTATGCTCCCTGAAAGCCTACACAAAATCACACTGCTCTGCAGGATACTGAGAATTGGAATGTCATTCGCGGGACCTCAGGTTGGCCCATTCACAAAATATTCAAACCCTAGTTCCAAAAACGCGCCCGACCAACATTTCCCTATTCCATATTTAGCCACTTTCCCGCAATTCTGCAAATATACAAACCATCCACTGAACTACACCATCATGCCCTCTTATGTTTTACGCATTTTGCAGTAAAAAATTCTGACTCATGCAGTTTCACCGTTGGACACTCACATGTCCTTACTATCTCCTATAAACTTATTTTTAATCCCTTCAGACGACTTTTCAAACTTGGCCATTCCTTCCTTGCTTGCTCTTCCCCGTCTCCATCACCTTCGCACCTGTCTATAATAAAAAAAAAATGTTTATATATATATATATATATCTTGTTTCTAAATATTTAATGCTAACAGCTCATCATGAAGGCACCTTGTAAATTGTCATCGATGGGCACAAGGCTCAAAAAGATCTGCCATTAATGCGCACTAAAACAATATTTGTGGAGGCTTTTGTTATCCCTTCCTAGTGTTAATTTCAAATACCATGGAATTTCATTCGCACATCGTTAGCTTGGTTTGTTCATGAAACCTCCAATAATTTCATTCGCACATCGTTAGCTTGGTTTGTTCATGAAACCTCCAATCCTTAAATGTTTTTTCATCGTGAATCGCCATCTTCACACTTCTAAGTATGTAATAATTAAGCTTTACCTCTAACAAATTTCACCATACAACACGCGATAGAGATTGTCATTAATGAGCTAATAGCTCTGTGGATTATTTTCCATTCATATGCATTGAACCAACATTTATGGGGGTTGCATTATCCCTCTCTCCATTTTTTCATTTCAACCAACATCTGGAGCAAACCAACGTTTTCATAAACTACTAGCAACAACTCCACAATAGTTTTGTAGAGATACATGCTGAATATCTTCGGGCATGAGGACTAAAACCACCACAGTAACAAAGAATAGCTCCAACATCCTGCCACAGTAACAAAGCAACGCAAAGTTCTTCAAATGGACGAGGTTCATCCTAAAATTGATATTTATCACAATCTTCCCATGCAGAGAAGGGAAAAAGAATTGTAGGCAAGGTGGAGGAGCCTAAAATTGAGAGTGAAAACATGGAAATTGACACAGATCTAGATATCATATTCTGCAGAACTTAATCATTCGGGAGATGTGGATTCACCATAGCTAAATTCTCAATGGATATGGTTGATACCCTAATTTTTGACTAAGATGAATCCTTCTGTGTATTCCAGAGTGTTGTTTTTGGAAAGAGAATCTAAAAAGTTAATTATTGAAAAAAGATATGTAAAAATAAGAAAACAAACATCATTCATAACTTGATTCTTGCCAATATGCAGACGCTCCAAATCTTTGGAATTCATATGGCAACTGAGGACATTCTCTTCTATGATTTCCATTGGAATTCATTAAGGCTTCTAGGAATGCCTGCATCAAAGGACCAAATCAAGGAATTAGAGGAAACTTTGATTACTATGCCATTGTTTGGAAGTCCTTTGGAAATAGCTAAGGCCCTGCAACTCTCAAGCACTCCATAAAGCAAAGCATTTATTGATCTCTCTAGATTACATCGTGGTAGATGATATGTTGATAAAAATATCAACAAAAGAATGGAACTCATTATTAAGGTCTGGAAACATCACAAAATATGGATTAGTTGGGAAGTAGGGCACATAACTTACTCGAACATCTATAGATGGATTTTAAAAATGAAGAAACTTTCTATTTCAACATGGTCATCTCTTTTCCTTTTCATGTCAACAACAACATGGGAGACATTTACAAGAAGACAATGTGATATCCCCTCCAAAAAATATCTCACTCAATTAGAAGCATGCTATAAAGAGAAGGTGAAGAACTTGTATCTCATTGTTCAATCATGTGAGCAAGCAATATCAAAAGAAAGAAACATTATTTGCAAAGCTCACCAAAATAGACTTAGCCTAAGGACCAATGACTTCCGTGATCTCACTTAATCATCAATTCGTTGGCGTTAACTAAGCAAGATTTTGATAAACAAGTCGATAATTTTAAGGTGTTGTCTTTAGAAAAATTTTATAGGATTCTTGAATATCATGAAGAACATGTAGACAACCGCTAGTTCGGGACTATTGGGTACAAAATGAAGAAATTGATTAGGTTTTGTGTAATCTTTCTATTGATCTAAGGAATAGAAATGAACTTTTCAGCATTAAAATACGAAATGACATCAACATCATCCTCTGAGAAGCTACATTGAAGAATTCAATAAAACGAACTTGAAGTGGGTTGTCGATGAAATCCAACAGGAAAAGGCATCACCAAGCAAATAGAAAAATTACTCTTATATGGAACATCATCGCTATAAATCCTTTTGTTTATCAACTAATTATTCAAGCTGTTCGACGAATTTAAATCCAACAGAAAAGGCATCAACAAACAAATACCAAGAATACTTATATGTACCATCGCTGTAAGTCTATACTGATCACATGTTGTTTTGTTTATCAATCTAGTTATTCCACCTTTTCCGAATAGAAATCTATAGCCAAAGACTTATATCTTCCCATTTCTACTTTTAGGTATTACATTCTAGCGTGTCAAACTTCTTTCCACACTCCTATTTCCTTGGTACATATTCTCTCATGGACCATGTGGGAGCCCCAATCCCACTTCTATATGACAAACACATTTAAATTTCCGTGAATATGTAAAAAACAATATTATTTCCTCATTTATTCCAAATAAAACTATTCTTTGTCTCCTTATATATTTATGTGCTCCTAGATTTTTATCTTCACTATGTTGAATGTCAAGACATTCTGCTTATTTCATTTCAATTTTTTTTTTCTCGATGCATATCTTTTCCTCGCCTCAAAGATTTTCAAATTTAAATTTGAGATAAATCACTCCTTCAAATTTGAGATATCATATATATATATATATATATATATATATATATAGCATATATATATATATATATATATATATATATATATATATATATATATATATATATATATATATATATATATCCAGAATATGTAACAACACGCTTTTTTATTTTTTTATATAAATGTCATAAAATTGTGTTCAATACTTTTTTTCTGCTCACACATATAGAGAGTATGTCATTTCTTGAAATCTTACCACCTGTCCTTCATACCGCTTGCCACATATGCACTGCAATTTCAAGGGCCAAGTCCAATTGTGCTATTACATCAACACGAGGCCCTTAAAATTCAAATAGTCTGCAAGTTCGCTTGTCAATTTGTATATCGTAGAATTCTGGGTGCTATTTGTAGGGAACAGAACAACAGAGGCCCAATTTTCAGCCTGCCATCCCGAGAACCCGTGATCCAAAAAGTGGCTAAGTATGGAATGAGGGCTCTGTGCATGCTCTATAAAATCTCATGCCCATACTTTATAAAAGTACATATTTGGTATGTATAAAAGTAAATATGTACTTTATAAAAGTACATATTTGGTATGTATAATTTATGGTTTCCATAAACCTATAATTTGATCAATTTCAATTTCTTTTGTGTCCAAGAAACCTTGTTTTAAAGAAAACTAATTCGGGAATGCTATCTTTTTTGTGTTTTTGTCCACGAACCTATGTAACAAACATTACTACTATTCTATTGTATGCTAAATTTTTTGTGTCCAAGAACCTTTTAAATGTATTACTATTGTACACTAATTTTTTGTGTCCAGGATCCTTTTAAATCTTTCCTGTACTATCAAACTTAGATACTAGGAACCTTTGTTGATGTACCAGACATTAATAATTTTTGATAAATTTCAAATAGAAGTAATTCGGGAATACTAAATTCTGCATGGATACCACATGTACTTCAACTTGATACCCACGTGTCTGTACTCGGTTGCATTTATTCCCATTCCAACCTGGTAGGGACTACGCTGCCATGCAACACTTGTTTTCATGGCATCTCATATATATATATATATATAGGTGATGTGATGGCCAAAAGGATGGAATTCTTGTCCCCTTAAAAGTCTCCAAAATCAAATACAGGGGAACCATTAAAATAATAACTTTTAATATATTTTATTCCAACATATTTGAGTTTTCAAAATTTGAGTAAGAGTAATGAATTTCAAAGTACAACATTTCATTAACTTTTCATTGAATTTTGGGTGCTCTATTTTCAATTTTGGAAATGTATATTATCATAATATTTATAAATTTTGTGAGGCTCTTGTATATAATTATGTATTCAGAAATGTAATTTAAACAATAAAAAAATGTTATTTCATCTAGATTTATATTGTCGGTTTTCGACGAAAAATGTCAAAACGTAAAGTGTTTAGACAATACCTATTGTAATATCGGAGACTAAACATTCTAGTTTTGGTTCTTTTTTTGTCGTATTATCCGTTCAATTTTACCTGAAATTCGATGAGAAATTCTTGGATCTGCAGATACGTTGAACCTTGTTGGCCCTTGACCAAGTTTTGAAAAACCTTGGTCATGTTTGACCATTTTTGGGACTTCGACATGATGGTCGAAGGCGGAGCGCAAGAAGAAATAGAGATCGCGGGATCTCGCCCCCTTTTTAGAGATTTTTGGGTTTAGGGTTTATGTAACAAGTATGGGATGTCAACCCATGGGTTTACCCATGTTTAGGCCCCTTTTGTAAAGTATAAATAAGTAGCTTGGCGATGTAAGTAGGGGACACCCATGTGTGTTGTGCTAAGTTCAAGTGAAATAAGTAGTTGGATCTATGTGATTGGGTTAGATCTGTGCCTACAGTGTGTTGAGAACTTGCAGAGCTAAGTGCAAGTGATTGTAAGAAGGCTTTGTGTTGTGACCTTGCTCGATGAAGGAGGATCTGGAGAGGTGTGCATAGATCTCTTGTCCTATGCAGAGTTGGTCTGTGTCTCTGTGCATGTAAGAAGATTGACAGAAGACACTAAAGAAGAAGAATAATTGGTGGACGTAGCCCCACACTGGGGGTGAGCCACGTATGTCATGTGTTATGGTTGCTTTGTATGATTGTTGTTATTTATGCTTAGTGTTGTAATATTTATGTATGTTAGATGCATATGATATAGTATCTTAGTGATTAGGGATGTGAATGAATGCTAGATCTGATCTATTTCTATGTGCTAAGTGCTTGGATGTGTTATATCTTGTTGAATACTGTGTTGTTATGTAATTAGGGTTTCCTCCTGTGATGTGGATAAGGGATAAATATTAATGAATGTTAACTGATAAATGCTATGTTAAGCACTATGATCACAGATCTGTGTCCTAGCTAGGTTGTAGACACTTGAGTCCTACAACCACCCCTGCCTCTACCTTGGGTGAGACGCCATCTGCTTCATAGGTGTTGCCAAAAGGGCCTGTAGTTAGGGTTTTTTTAGTGCATTGTTGAAGCGTTGAACCCTGGGTCTGCCCTTGTGCCAAAAAATGGTTCCATTACCGGGACCTGAAACTATGATTGTTGGGAATTGAAGAAGAGAAAGCTCTGTGCTTAGATCTTCTGCTCTAGTGCACAATATTCTACTTGACTTCCGGAGCTATGAGCTAAGAAGGGAAGTATGATCTGAAGAAAAGAGGTAAGATCTTAAAGATTTCTACTCTGATAAAGTAAGATAAGTGAAATTTTTTGTTTGGAAATAATGGATCTAGGTATGTTTGATAGATTTTGTCCTAGTTTGAAAACTAAGGCACAACTAGAAGAAAGAATATTTGATATGAGTAGATCTGATAGAAATAATGAAAGATATGTTATTCCTATGCATAGAAACAATGTTTGGACTAACAAATGGATGCACGATCCTAGAAAGAAATTTGTATAGGTTCATTACTATGATCCCAATGCGTAGTACAGGAAAGGTTGGGGATCGTTTAAAAGAAATAGGTGATTAACTCTTTGTTATAGTTACAGAAGACCGAGACATCTTGCTAAGGAATTCCCTGGTAGAGGTCCTAGCTATCTTTCTTGTCTAGCTATGGATCATGAAGTTTTGGATTTCCCTAGAATGATTGCTAAAGTTGAAAAGATGAATATGAGACAAGAAAACCATGAGAAAGGCCAAGAGACTAAGGATATGATAGAACCCTAGAAAGAATCAAAGACTGTATTATTGCAGATGAAAGAAACCCTAACTGATCACAAAGACATCAACTTATCAAAGATTTTAAAAGAGAAGGAGTGCATAGAAACAAGAATAGGATACTTCGACATAGACTGTGTTCTGGATAAGGAAACACAGATGAATATTATGACAGAAAGAACTTGGGAAATTTTGGGAAAGTCTACTATGGTTCCTTCATTGGGAGGAATAGGATTGTTTAAAGGGATGATGATAACCCTATGTGGAAGACTTACCCATATACCTATGAGTTCTCATGGAACTTCGACAGAGGAAGAATTTGAGGTCGTTAAGTTTGTTGAGAACAACACCCCATTTGCTATTTTGTTAGGAAAAACCTAGATTGAGAAAGATCATATATGAATGAAACAAGAAGAGGAAGATCTAGAACAAAAAAAACAAGAATTAAGAAATTGCATGGCTAGGAAAATACCATGTTTAATAGAAGAACAAGAGGACAAGTCGAAGAAAATGAGGGCCATATACCTGGCTGTCGAATTTGAAGGAACGTAGGCAGACTTGAAACACTTGTCCATACAGGAGACTAAAGCATATACCCTAGAAAGACAAAAAGTATTACCCTCGAACTCTTTAAATACCCTCAACAGTGCGAAGTTACTATGCCAAGGGGAGATAAGAACAATAATGGAAAGAGGAATCTAGTGACTCAAATCAAAGGAAAGAAAGCTAGAAAGCTTAGCAAGAAGAAAGCAAAGTTAGAAAAATTGCAAGAAGTTCTAGAGAGGACTTCGCAGAAGGAAGGCTTGTAGAATTTGAACTCCGTCGGAATAGTAGAACAATGCAAATTGGAACTTTGCCATGGAGAAGAAATATGACTGCTGGAGGTGTCTCGACCATTAGAACGATGCTCTAGAACGTATAGAAATAGATTTATGGCCGGAAAGATCACCATTGGACCGTTGAGACCGCGCCATAACGGATGGAATCACATTGATGGAAGCATTCTTGTATGTTGGAGGAATTTGTTACAACATTGCCTATTTATCCTATTGAATGTTGCACCAAGAACAATTTTGTAAACAGGGATTACCTGATCCCATAGAGAACTAGTTGTTATCACACAGTTCTTACTGAGACTTCACCACCCGTTCAATTACCGTGAGTATTTGTCCTCCTACTTGAGATATTCGATATCGAGCGTGTATGTCGGGTGAGTGTAGTGTAGTGGAAAATTCCATGGAAGAAATTATGATAGATCTAATGGATAAGAAGGTCATGTCTACAAGGAAACATGCTTCATCAACTAAAGGATTGCAAGCCTCTCCATCAACTACACGTCGATCTGGTCCCTCTAGAACGACGACAGAGAAACAGAGAAAGCATCACGATGACTTGGTGAACGCAAATCTCATCCCATCTATATTGCTCAATTATATCCTGCCTCTGGCTGGTGTGGTTAGTCATGATAGTGTCCCGAGGGATTTCGACTACACATTGATCATTGCATACCTCCCGAAGGGGATATGCACAGTGGGACAACAGTTGGGATAGATTATGGAATTGAAGATCAATGACTTCAACTTGGGAGATTGCAAGAACTATGGCATGCTCACCCCACATAAATATTTGACCAAGAAAATGAGGAAGAAGTCAAAGTTAATCCCCCAACCGTGGACCATGGACATTGCGTGATCGACCATCCTTAATGTGATGAAGATACCACATTTCGGCAGACATCAGGAGGTTAACGCATGTGTTAAAATCCTCCTTTCTTGCTACCATGGAGGTTATTTGTGGCTGGATAGACACATTACTATAGATCTGGTGCTGATCCATCAGATCACTGGATTAATCATGCAAGGACCAAACCCATAGGAATTTTACACAGGGAAGGCTACATTTCACACCCTGACACTGCGAATAAAAGAAATCTACAACGATGTGGAAAAGGGGAAACAAGGCTACAAGGTAGCCTCCATCCAGAATGGCGCAGTGCACCTAGCCTTCCACTTGATCGTTCGTAAGCTAGTCATGAAGAACAGACCCTCGTAGGTCATGGGGTTCGTTGTTGACCTCGCAGGAAAATGCATTGAAGGGCTACAAATGAACTGGGTGAGCTACCTCATCAACTAGTTAGAGAAAGACTATCGCAAAGCTCAGGATCAGGGCTATGAGTTTCATTTCAGTTGGTTGTTGATTCTCATTGCCTTCAATGCTTGGGAGATGCTGGAAGGAGCGACCTTCCCTAAAATTGAGTTGTTTGAACCTCTAGCTGTGAAGTTCACTATGCTATGGTACACGAGTGACATGGAAAAGAAATGGAAGCCAAATGCAATGTTACATACCTATTACCTGTAGATGAAGAGGGATATTGAGTCCTTCCCTCGCATGACGTCGAATACACTGCACAGGTTCAGGCCCCTTGCGAAGTTCCGTGCATACATACATTTTATTTATATCACTGTGGGTGGAGACGAACATAGAGAATAGCTCTAATCATACTATAAGCTCACAGAGGAGGACATGGAAGAAATAACCAAGGAATGGCATGGAAAGTTCCTTATACCAGTCGACCAAGCATAATTGTTCAACCTCGACCTCATCAAAAGTCTTGTAGTCACTCACGAAGAGTATGATGCACCCAACAGTAGCAAAAGGAAGAAGAAAGAAGAGGTATAGGAGCTGAACAATGCATCAAAAGAGACTACTTTAGATTCACCTGGAGGGGGAGGAGGTGACCAATTAGAAAAAGAGGAGAACAAAGGGGAATAAGACAAGAAGAAACAGGGTGAAGTAACACCACCTAAGGATCCCCTTGATGAGGCTAATACATCCAATAAAATAAAGGTTTCCCCCACGAAACCTTCATCGCAGAAGAAGTCAAAAGCTAGTAAGCCCAAGTTGCAGACTGTGCTCACGGTGGATGACATCAACCACATCATTGTCATTGTATCAGATATCTCAGAGGATATTCTACAGTGCAACGAAGAAAAATAGGAGATCGTGTATGATAAGATTGAAGCAGAGATGAAAGGGGTACAACAAGCCCTCTACTCCAGCTGTGCAGTTTCTACTGCGCCACCGTCATCTGAAGGAATTGAAGTGGGAGATGAGCTTGCCCAGCTACGCAAAATAGAAAATGCAACTAAATCTCACCTTTGTCATGTGCAAGAGGAAAAAGAGCAGGCCACAGAGGCATTAAATAAAAAAAAAGAGGAAGCCATAGAGAAACGCCAGGTTGCGCAGCAAGAAAAAGATGACCTCCAAGCAAAGTTTGCAGAGGATAGAGCGCAGATCCAAAAGAAGAAAGAACAACTATTCATAGAATAGATGGGAATTAAAGAAGCACTCACTAGAGCACTTCGCTCTATGACGAGCTTAGAACAGATGGAAGAAGACCCAGTGGAGAGTCAAGTGGGGAAGCTTGTTGAAGCCATTTAGCAACTCCAACAAAGAGTAGCAGAACTGGAATTATAAGCAGTGCCAAGCACTCCGTAGGAAGTGCGAGACCAAAGAGAAGAAACTACCTGGAGCGTAGTCGAGAGAATCAAGGCATTAGCCTTAGAATGAAAAAATCTCAGCAGTCGAAGTGCGCATACCTATGAGCGCCTTGCAGTGGACCCATAACTAAGGACACTAGAGTCACAACTCCAGGAGGCAAAGCAACAAGTAGCAACAGTGCAAGCATAGTTGAAGCCACTATTAACGATCGAGAGGATGAAAAGGGCCTAGGAACAATGCATGGTTTAGCAACAGGTCCATGCCATATAGAGTAAAGTCACGGAAGTGACCCAGAGGCTCTAGCTAGTGCAGGATGAAGCTTGCACACTTTTTGAGGAGATTGAAGGACTTGGTGCAGAATTGGAAGAAGTGGTCACCATAGTAGAACAACTCTTGGAAGGACCTGTCACCGAGAAGGTTATTCAGGAGTTCGATGAGTAAGAGTCTCTGGCAAAGCAGCAGGTTGAGGCAGCTCAAGCCAAGCTTGAGGCCTTTGAGGTAGAGTTACCTAGATCAGAGTGACTCGAGACGAGTCACAGGTGAGTGTTGGGGGCTTGTTGGCCCTTGACAAAGTTTTGAAGAACCTTGGTCATGTTTGATCATTTTTTGGATTTCGACAGGCTGGTCGAAGGTGAAGTGCAAGGCGAAGCGGAGATCGCGGGATCTCGCCCCCTTTTTAGGGATTTCTAGTTTAAGGTTTATGTAACGGGTATGGGATGTCTTCCCATGGGTTTACCCATGTTTAGACCCCGTTTGTAAAGTATAAATAAGTATCTTGGTGATGTAAGTAGGGGACACCCATGTGTGTTGTGATAAGTGCAAGTGATGTAAGTAGTTGGATCTATTTGATTGGGTTAGCTCTGTGCCTACTATGTGTTGATAACTTGCAGAGCTAAGTGCAAGTGATTGTAAGAAGGCTTTGTGTTGTGACCTTGCTCGGGGAAGGAGGATCTGGCGAGGTGCGCGCAGATCTCCTATCCTATGCGGAGTTGGTCTGTGGCTCTGTGCATGTAAGAAGATTGACAGAAGACAATAAATAAGAAGAAGAGTTGGTGGACGTAGCCCCACACTGGGGGTCAACCACATATATCATGTGTTATGGTTGCTTTGTGTGATTGTTGTGATTTATACTTAGTGTTGTAATATTTATGTATGTTAGATGCATCTGATATAGTAGCTTAGTGCTTAGTGATGTGAATGAATGCTATATCTGATCTATTTCTATGTGCTAAGTGCTTGGATGTGTTATATCTTGTTGAATACTGTGTTGTTCTATAATTAGGGCTTCCTCCTGCGATGTGGATAAGGGATAAATATTAATAAATGTTAACTACTAATTGATCTGTTAAGTATTGTGATCACAGATCTGTGTCCCAACTAGGTTGTAGACACTTGATTCCTACAACCACCCCTGCCTCTACCTCGGGTGAGACTTCATCTGCTTCATAGGTGTTGCCGAAAGGGCCAATAGTTAGGGTTTTGTTGGTGAGTTGTTGAAGCGTTGAACCCTGGGTCTGCCCTTGTGCCAACAAACCCATTTATGCATTTAGAAATGCAATTTAGACAACATAAATTTGTGATTTCTCCTAGATTTATATTGTCCTAGTCTGACAAAAAATGTCAAAACATAGAAGTTCAGACAATGCCTTTTGTAATTTGGTTATTGGATCTAGTTTGAGTGAATATATATATATTTTTAATTCTTTATACATTTCTAATATGGGGATCAAAATTGAGGTGTTGCATAATCAAATTGATTTTTTTTTTATATGAATGCAAATTGAATATGCAGAATGGACCCACCTTCTTAACAGAGAACCATGCCACAACAACTTAATCAACCACACACTTCAAATAAGACATGAAGCTTATTTCTCTAGCTTCATAACATTATTCTATAGTTTTGTTAGTGCACTAATTTTGTTTATAATTGGTTAAAAGGTCCTCTACGTTTTACAATTATTAATAGAATTACAAAATCTATCAAGAAATAAGGCTTTAGTTTTTTAGGGTACAAGAAGGAGAAAGGTGGAAGGGTTCCTTTGTTACATAATATTATGATTCCTTGGTCTCATTTCTTCCCTCCATTCTTTCTACCTTCATGGCTTCTAATAATTTCATTCTCTATTCATTTCTCCTTCCGCGATTCCTTGTAGTTAAGACAATCTCCTTTACTTCTAGGTTACATATATATTAGGAAAAAGTTGGGGTATGAGATCAAGAATTATATCAAAGTTTCTTCTTAATTAGAATTGGAGTTTAAGATTGAAAATTATCTCAGTTACTACACCAAAGTTTCTTCTTCATTATTCTTTTTTCTATTTTTTTTTAATTATTCTCTTTTCTATTATACTAATTTACTTAGATTTAAAAATGATTTGTTCTCTTAATTTATTTGGATTTAAAAATTATTCATCTCAACATTATAGATTCTTTACAAAAATACTTTGTTATTTGCATGTTCTACTCAAAGAAAAGGAGAACGACCTTTTATAAACTAATAAATAAGGGAGAGCCCTACCATGCATCTCCTTTCACTTATTGTTAGAGTTTAAATCTAAGATTTGGGCATTAGTCTTTCACTTATCGTTAGAGCCCAATTCTAAAATTTGGTCATCAATCATTCTCGTATGAGGAAACCTGCATATCCAAATTCACATTCGACAGAAGGTAAATTATTCTTCAAAAAACTACATGTATCTTAGTAATGTTTACTTTATAGTAATGAGTTTCTTTGAACCAAAGAAAAATCTATTGTATATTTATATTTTAGGTATAAGGTGTCTAATACAAATAATATATATTTTTATTTATAATTTATTTAAACTAACATATATAATATGGAATTTAATATTGATTTTAATTAGTTAAATAGTCGTATCCATATTACATGACAATATTTATATTATATGTTAAATGACAATAACATACATCTATATTATATTAACCATATCATAGATATTATTTAATACATGACGAAATCTATGTTATAATGACCATATTTATATCAACAAAACTAATTTTATATAATTATATTATATGTTAAATACAATAACATACATCTATATTATATTAACCATATCATAGATATTATATGATACATGACGAAATCTATGTTATAATGACCATATTTATATCAACAAAACTAATTTTATATAATTATATTATATGTTAAAAGACATACATCTAAAGTATATTAACCATATCATAGATATTATATGTTACATGACGAAATCTATGTTATAATGACCATATCTATATCAACACAACTAATTTTATATAAATAAATAACTTGTAAATAACCTTTAAAATGATTATTTTAAATGTCACCAATATTACGTGAAATTTATTGAAACTAAAATGTGTGGGATAGGTAATTTAATATTGATTTTAAAATTTATTTCGATGTGCTTGAACATCTTTGATAGGCTTAGGGTTAATGTTTTTTATCAAAAGTTGGGAATATTGAAAAATGTATTAATGATAATATAAATATATGATATATCATTAAGTATAGTTTAAATATGTTAAGATTTATATTTAGATATTTGTTAATTATATTTTTTTTTTATCATTTTTCTTAAAATTTGGTTAAAAATTTAGAAAAATTATTATAATAGTATATATTAATTGTTGAAATATAAATTTTTAGGTATAATAATTTTTTGAATCCATTTATACATTTAAAAATACTATTTCAATAATAAAAAATTATAATTTAACTAAAAATTATAAACCAAATTACAATGATAAATTGAAATTTAAATTTCTTCTATACAATTATACCAAAAATCATAATAAAAACATATCATATACATTATATACCAACATTTTGTAACTATATTAAGAAAAAAGTTAAACAATGTAACATAATATATAAAATAAATATTGAAGGGTTATATTGGGATGAGGTGTTGTTTTGTTAAATCAATGTATTTATGA
>SNQJ01S0033275.1:133183-144325 GCA_010110895.2 Picea sitchensis
TGAATATTTCTGTGTTATATATCCACTCTCATTTCGTGCTGAAAATAATCGGGATCACCATCTTCATATTTATATTCAGTTTCTGGATCTTCAAAGACTTCACAAACAAAGCCATCATCTTCTACATGTGATCCACCTTTCCCATAATCCTTGACATTTTATATTTGTTTTTATATTACAACTTCAGTTATTAGTCAATTAACATAACATTGTCATCATTCCTATTCGATTATGTTTCATCCTCTTAATGTATGAATGATTAACCAAGAATCATTTAACTGTGTCTTTTAACAGGGCATTGTCTTTGCATTTTTGCAGGTTTTTATTAACTTTGGTGGACATCTGAAAATGAAAGCATGTGAAACTTTCTACAATTTTGGTGGATATTTTATAGCCTCTTAAATTTCTTCACCTTGATTTGATCTTTGTAATTTTGGTGTTGTCTAGGGTTTCTCAAAGAATTGTAAACCCAACTAACACATATAACAAGCATGCTTAACAACCTACATTAACATATTCATGTGCACTATGCACACTTCCTACACTTGCATGCTTGGAGAAACCTTAGAACTCAAACTCACCAATTGCTTTGGCAAAAAGAATGTCTTTGTCGTTCAACATTATGCCATCTTCTTTTAGTTCTTGTAACCTTTTCAATTTGAGCAATAACCAAATTATTTGTATTCGGTTCATCTCCTCCCTGTTCAATATCATCAATTTCATTGTCGTCGTCTTCATTTAAAAGTGGTTTTTCATATTCATTCACTTCAGTTTTAACTTCCTTTGTAGTTAGTGGATCATGTTCTGCATGTGCATGGTTTCATTAAACATGGCGATCCTCTAGACTTATCGTTCCGATAAAAATGGCAGTCCCATCGTTGGTTCCACCAACCGAATTAACAAACATACCTTAAGCCCACGGTCACCCATATGACCGTTGCCCCCCACAGTTATATAAAAAATATCAGTTGGGTGGCCGTAGTTGATTTGACCAAAAGGTAGGGGGCCTAACAAGTCATCCAGGGCTTCGGGCTGGTGATCTTCATTGAATTCCAAGCACCCAGAGGCCCCACCATACCCTTGCACTACATGTCGATAAGTTATGGAGAGAGCTATGGTTATAAACCATTATAACGTTTTTCACACTTTCAATGTGGGATACATCCCACTATAGGATTTAATCCTCACCATCCATCGCTCAATCTGATGGCTGTTGAGTCTCCTCACTGGTCAAACCCCACGATGTGCCTCTCTTCCCTGCGAAAGAATTCCTCCTTACCATAGCAGCTAGGGCGGTGTTCAACACTTCTTTCTCTTAGAGACGACTCCACCACAATCGATTTTGAGATCTTCCTATCATGACAATATCTTACTGTGTCAGGTCCAAGTGAGTTGTGGTAAGGCATTTAAAACGTGTTTCTTCTATTCTGTTTTTCTTTGTGGTTTTCTTCGGAGAACTCAAAGCCAAGAGGTAGAGCAACTAGATTCAAACTTGGCCACACGCATCAACGTTTGTCGAGAGTATACTTGATCTGCACAATTATACGTTTTATGAAACACTTTCTTGCAATGCAAGTCAGCTCTCTCAGGTTTGGTTTCCATAGGTGCTTCTCATTTGGGTTAAGGATCAATAGGGCATTACAGGTTCATCCATGTATGGACTTCCTGTAGAATACTAGATTGCAATCTCGTATTTGAGGAGTCCTTACTTGGGATTTTCTCTTCAATCCTAGCTTCTATTTGAGTTTCTTCATCCCTTTGATACGATGATGATCTCACAATATTGTAGAAAATACACTAGATGTCGATGGCCCCAATCTCCGTAGAAAAGGATGCATAAACCATTCCATAGTCCATACAAACACTATCATCTCCAAAAGGACTGGCTTTTTTTTCACAAATTGCAGGAATGATAATCAAAAGAAAATTTCCAACATTTCCTGCAGCACAATTTTCAATAAAAATGCCACTTAAATGCCTTGGAGTTATTGTAATTTTCACAACGATCCACCCATAGAAACCTCCAATAAAAAATGTTAGAAGAAGGTTAATAGGCATGTACCACCAACACTGAATGTATTCCAGAAAAGCCTCTTTGTATCTCTCATTGACCTTATAGCTACTTCTTCTATACTCAATATGTTTATTTGAAACTGTCATAGAATATTATTTTAAAACAAAGCATATGTGTAGATATTATGTTAAAACAAAGCTTATTTTAAAACAGAGCATATGACAAGGATTATTGCATTGTAGTAGCATAGTGCCTTAATGCACATTGTTATTTGTCAATCCCAAACAACAACAATGTCTCTCATCTATTGACATCAATACCAATGCCATCAATGCCAACCTGTATTTCCATATTGCCAACACTTCCTTTTCCAGATTCTTGCCCAAAGTTTTGTGGAGTGCTTGAGCCATCACCACCAATTTTTTTCCCCCATTACTCGATTAAGTTTCCCTGGATCTCGAAGCCCTAGTCCCCCTAAAGCTTTAGGCCTGTAGATTTTGTTCCATCCTACCAACGCCCCACTTCTTGTTTAGGTGATTCCCGTGCCACAAGAAGCTCTGTTGGATGTTTCTAATGGCCCTGATGACAGATTGGGGTGTCTCTAGAGAAATAAAGAGGTAGGTTGGAAGTTCTTGGAGAACATATTTTAAAAGAACCATCCAAGTTGCAAGGTTAAGTGATCTAAAGGTCCAGTTGTTGAGCCTGTTGGAGATGAAAAGCAGTAGAATATCCCAAGAGATATTACGGACAACCTCCCCTGTGAGGGGTACACCTAGATAATTAGATGGAAGGAAGCTCTTGGGGATGCCCAAAATTCGAGAGATGTGATTTTGAATGGCCACTGGGGTGTTGAAGAAATATAGTTGTGATTTATCAAGGTTTAAGGCCATTTTGGAAGCTTCAACGAAGTATGTGAGGATTGAATTGAGCTTAGTGGCTTCTTAGGATGTCAGTGTGTTCATCAGAAGAGTGTCATTGAAAAATTGGTTGTGAGAGGGGGCTGGTTGGATGTTGTGCAGTGGTAGACCTTTAAGGGAGCCTTCCACAATAGAGGCCTTGAGGTAGTTCCCCAGTCCTTCCTCCATTATAACAAAGAGAAAGGGGGAGAGGGGGTCCCCTTGTCGAATACCTCTGGAGGGAGAGACGGGCTAGGAGGGCACTCCATTGACTAAGATAGAGAAGAAATATGATGAAGTGAGCCTCATGATCCAAGCCACCCAGAGACTGTTGAAGCCAAAGGCCTCAAGGAGGGAGCGCATGTATTTCCAGTTGATTCTATCAAATGCTTTGGAAAGGTCGAGTTTGATGAGAATACCTGGAGTCCTTATTGTTTTTACTGAGTGGATGACTTCATGAGCTAGGATGACACTGTCCATGATTTGTCTGCCTTCCACATAGCCAAATTGCTCTTTGGAGATGATGTATGGAAGAATTGGTTTGAGATGTATGGAAATGACCTTAGTGATAATTTTTTAGATGACATTGTAGAGAGATATTTGTCTGTATTTCTTGGGATGCATAACCCTTTCCTCCTTTAGGATGAGCGTGAGGAAGGTGGCATTGAAGGTTGAGAAAACTTGCCCTAAAGTTATTGATTCCTCCACCACTTGCCAAACTTATTCTCTAATCATTGGCCAACACTAATGGAATAAGTCTATCGTGAACCCATCTAGACCTGGAGCTTTACCTGGGGGCATTTCCTTAACTGCTTGATCCACCTCCTCTTGGGTGATGGGTCTCGTCAGGGCTTCATTTTGTTCTTGAGTGACTAGGTAGGGTATGTTCTTGGTGATTTTTTGGATCGTTGGTATTCTGTTGTCGATGGGCTATGTTAGGAGGTCTTTGTAGTAATTGGTTAGTTCCTCTGCTATTCTGTCATGGTCCCTGATGGGATTTCCCTGGGCATACTCTAGTTGGGTTATTTTGTTGATGTATCTTCGGTGCACCATGGATCGATGAAATAACTTGGTGTTATTTTCTCCCTCTTTAAGCCACTGTACTCTGGATTTCTGCCTCCATAGTATCTTCTCTCGTCCAAATCTTCCTTGAGTTCCTCATCTTCCCTCATTAATGTTGTCATGTTGTCCCTAGTAATGAAGATCTTTTGCAAAGTTTCCAGGCGTTGCTCAATTTCCTGCATTATTTGCAGGATGTTCCCAAATACATTCTTATTCCATCTCTTTAGCTATGATTTAAAGTGTTTGAGATGCTGCTCGAATTTGTACATGCATGTTCCATGGGTGAGAGAGCTAGAACTTATCAAATATGAAGGGTTTGAGTTTGGGTGCAACTCTGGAATCAAGACAAAGTGAAACATGCTAGTGATCCGAGCCTAGTTTCAGGAGGATGTTGGATTCAATGATGGGTTTGCCCAAAAACAAGGTTTACGAAATGAGGAAATGGTCTAATATGAAAGCTACATGTTGATGCCCGGATTTTCAATTGGACCAGGTGAAAATACCATTTCTAGTTTCTATATCGATTAAATCCAGTTGATCTATGAGGGCTTGGAACTTACCACTATCTTGATCAAGCCTCTTGGTGCCTCCTATATTTTCCTCCAATGTTAGGATGATATTGAAATCACTCCCCAACAACCAATTGGTCAAACCCAACAGTGTTTTGATGGTGGCTATTCTCTTCAAAAATATTTCTTTGTCCTAAGAACTTTGAGTCTCATACGCATTTGTGATCATGCCTTCTTTGGTTGATCCTATGACTTTGACGTGAGTTGTAAGCATGCTAACCATTTAAAATGATTGATATATGATGAATGTAGCTAGATTCCACAAGATTTCCAGGCCTCCTTCCGCTCCGTTGGAGTCTATATGAAGGGAGTCACATCCTCTCCAACAACGACGAAAAATATATGTCGCTTCTTCTCCAACACATTTTGTTTCCTACAAAAGGAGAATGTTCAGATTATTAACACAAATACATTCTCTAAGAGTCCTATGCTTAGATCTTCCATTGATCCCTCTAATGTTCCATGTTATGATCTTCATCATGATGAGTTATGAGGTGGATGGATACATCCCTTCGTGAGTCTCTAGATCTGTCCCGAGTTGAGCATGAAATTTCCCACTTCCTTGATGAGTTTTTGGGTAGATTTACACCCTTGTCTCTTTCTGTCACGGGAGGTTCATTTGATATCACTGGTTGGGTTTAAGGATATCCCTAGTCGCAAGGTAGAGCCTTCCATGGAGTCGATGAATAGTTTTTGAAGCTTTTTGAGTTGTTCCACTGTGATAGTTTGTAGATCCTTTTGATTGAAGGCTTCCTCCAGTTTTTCGAGATCTATGTCGGCCATATCTTTCTCATCAAGCTGCATTAGAGTGTCCCCACTTTACTCTAGCTTAAATCCACATATGTTTTGCTTGCAGGACTTGTGTACTAGTTGTTGTCTTTTCCTATTTCAGTTTGGTGCTTGGCTTTAACCTTTTCCTTTTCTTGGCTATATTTTTTGTGAGGATGTCTGACCTCCTCTTCCCCCAGGAGTTGATTAAGAATGTCGTAGGATTTTTTGGTGGAGATTTTCGGAGCATTATATTGATTTTGTTTTCTGGGTGGATGTCGTTTTCTTTATGTAACTGTGGTGAAGCCATTTTTTTGCTTCCCCTCTCCTTCTTTTGGATTCTGGGCATTCAAGTGAAAGTCATGGAAAAGGTGGCCATGCTCATGAAACTTCCTGCAGCGGAAGGGAATATGCTCATAATCCATTGTTTGATTCCAGTCCTCATATTAATATTCTAGGGTTATTGATCCCAGTAAAGCCTTTGATATGTCCATGTAGACATAGATCTGAGTGTAGGAAGTGTATTTTCTCTGCTTTGTGGCTTCCAAAGATTTGACATATCTTCCCACCGTATTCCCTATACCCATCAGGATTTCCTCCAGCTAGAATTCCTATGGCGGCAAGTATAGCCTTATCCATACTAGAGCCATTTTGAAATATTATTTCTTTGGGTTGAAGCGGTCCATCCAAAATCGTAGAAATAGCCCGCCTGAGTTGTAAAAGTATGGCCCATTATAAAAAATTCTATCCTTGTCTTCCAGATTGTAAATGATGATCATAAAAAACCCCTTGGAGATGAGCTACACTTCGTAGTCTCCATTGGGGTTCCACCAGTCTTTAATCTATCTCATGAGATCCCGTTCTAAAGGCCAAAGACCAAGAAACTTGTCGATGAGAGCGTGCTTCCTCATGAATTCGGTGTGTTCCCCAACCTTGGTTGAGCTTATAATATATTGTGGCGGTTTATCAGATTAGGGAATGCATTTTCCTGGTTCCCATCCTTGAGATTCCTTTGGATGAGACGTGCTTGGCTCAATATCCATTACTTTGTTGAATCCTTCATCCTTGGCTAGGAGATGATCTCTCAGGTGTGGCGATGACTCAAAAGCAGGTCGCTTGACTTGCAGTCATGCTTTGTCATTTGATGCAACATTCCAGTACGAGGGGTTCCCCCCTGTATGGGTTAATCCTGTGTGGTCAGCTGTTATGTATCAGTTTTGTCCAATGTCTCTTGTGCGATTGTTTCAGATGCAGGGGAAACGGTTTATGCATGGTAGGGTTTCTCCATGGTTTTTCGCCTACAATTAAGTTATACTATTTACTATTAATTAGGTTTTTATATCATTTCTTTTGAACTTTTTATTTTGATATATGTATTATAATTAATTATTTAATTATTAATTAAGTTATATTATTTACTATTAAATAAGTTCTTATACCATTTCCGAAAAGTATCTTCACTTTTAATTTAAATAATAATAAAAATTATTATTTTATTATCCAAAATATAAATTCTGGAAATATATAATGATTTTTTTTATATAAGCATATATCATATTTGATTGTGTCTATCTTTATTTTAATATATGTATTATAGTTAACTATTTAATTACTAATTAAGTTATATTATTTACTATTATTTAGTTTCTTATATTATTTCCTTTTATTTTAAGAAAGAATTTAGATTCTAATATAATTTAGCAAATTTTGTTTTTGGAAAAAGAAAGAATTTAGATATTATGAAATTAATATATAAAGTATGATTGTCATAGTTAGATTGCTTACACATTAAGGGTTTATTCTGGAAATGCTAAACAAATGTGCATATCCTTGGTAGTTATGGGAGCATGAGGTGCACAGACATTACCTATCTATGTGTCCTCTTGCATAGAGTAAGGTTTCTACTTCAAGTGCAACATTAAAGTAGTAAAATATCAAATCATCTTGTATTGGGAAAGACTTCTTGTATGGAGCAAGTAATCATCTTGAATTGGGAAAGTCTTCTTGTATGGAGCAAGGAATCATATTGCATTGGGAATGGCTTCTTGTATGGAGCAAGGATTCTACTTCGAGTCTAGAATTGGATTAGGAAAAACAATTATCATTGTAGGATCTAATTTCATTATCAATTTTCTTCAAAATCGTTTATTTTCTTGTCTTTTTTGTTTCTAATTCTTGTTTGAATTGTTAGATGTGGTGTTCTCTCATAAAGAACACTATTTCCAACCTAAAGGTCTTGACCAAAAACAACTTGGTCAATGCTTACATTTTTTCCTTCATCACACTCAAGAGACATTACCATTTCATTAATTTCATAATCAACGAACCTCAAACTATCTCGATAGTTCCATTGGATTTTTAAGTAAAAGACAACCTTGAATTTTTTTTCTCCCATATCCTCATTAATTTTAGCAATTAATATCCAACAATATGTTAGTTTCAGTGTCTTTTGTTATTTTTGTTGATGTGTTTATTTCAACAATGTGAATAGTATATTAGAAGCCACAAACTCATCTTATTATTTCATGAAAAAAAAAAGAAAAAAAGGCCATAACTCCATGAGGAATTAGAAATCCACTATATTATTATAGTGAATGGAATAACATAGTAGTTAAACAATGGTAAAACGTTATTATTTAGTTGTCAAAAATAAACATCTTTCATCTTTTATATAAAGTGAGTTTTTTTATATAGGCATAACATCATGCTTAATTATATATATATAACTAAGTTATGTTATTTACTATCCTTTGGATTGGTATATCTTTCCACATAATCATCTACTTTATTAATCTCTCACTTGACAATTTTTATATACAATTTAATAATAAAAGATATTAAAAAATCTCTAATCATATTCATGTTTTAAATAATTTAATATTAAAAAACATTTAATCATATTATAACAAAACAAAATCAATATATATTAAGAAAACTCGAATCACATTATAATAAAACCAACATGGCCTTTTTTCTAAAACATACTCACACAATGGTACTTTCCAATTTTATGTTTCACGGACGAACATTTCAAAGTCTAGAAGATCTCGAACTTATTTTCATGGCATCTCCCATATAGGTGATGTGATGGTCAAAGGATGGAATTCTTGCCTCCTTGAAATTCTCCAAAATAAAAGACACAAGGGAACCATTGAAAGAGAGATTTTAAAACATGTATCAATGGTTAGTGTTTTCAAAATTTGAGTAAGAGTAATAAATTTCAAAGTGGAGTTGATTAAGAATGTCGTAGGAGTTTTTGGTGGAGATCATCGGAGCATTATCTTAAGTTTGTTTTATGGGTGGATGTTGTTTTTTTGCATGTGAGTGTGGTGAAGTTATCTTTTTTCTTTTCTTCTCTTGCTTTTGGATTATGGGCAATCAAGGGAAAATCACGAAAAAGGTGACTATGCTCGTGATACTTCCTGCAGTGGAAGGGAATATGCTCATAATCCATCGTTTGATTCTAGTCCTCATCCTGATATTCTAGGGTTACTGATCCCAGTAAAGCCTTTGATATGTCCATGTAGACACAGATCCAAGTGTAGGAAGTGTATTTTTCTGCTTTGTGGCTTCCGAAGATTTGACATATCTTCCCACCATATTCCCTATACCCATCAGGATTTCCTCCATCAAGAATTCTTGTGGCAAGGAGTATAGCCTTATCCAGACTGGATCCATTGTGAAATCTTCTTTCTTTGGGATGAAGCGGTCTATCCAGATTTGTAGAAATAGCTTGGCTAAGTTATAAAAGTATGGCCCATTATCAAAAATTCTATCCTTGTCTTCCATATTATAAAGAATGATCGTGAAAAACCCCTTGGAGTTGAGCTTCACTTTGTAGTCTCCCTTGGGGTTCCACCAGTCTTTAATCAATCTCATGAGATCCTGTTCTAAAGGCGAAAGACCAAGAAACTTGTCGATGAGAGCGTGCTCCCTCATGAACTGGGTGTGTTCCCCAACCCTGGTTGAGCTTATGGTATATTATGGCAGTTTATCAAATTGGAAAATTCATTTCCCTGGTTCCCATTCTCGAGATTCCTTTGGATGAGACGTGCTTGGCTCAACATTGATATCTTTGTTGAATCCTTTCTCCTTGGCTAGGAGTTGATCTCTCAGGTGTGGCTGCGGCTCAAAAGCAGGTTGCTTGGGTCGCAATCCTTCTCTGTCAATTGATGCAACATTCAAGTACGAGGAGGGTCCCCCCCCCCCTTTGGGTTCATCCTATGCAGTCAGTTGTTGTGTATCAGTTATATTTGATGTCTCTTGTGCGATCATTTAGGCTCCAGGGGAAATAGTTCATGCAAGGTAGGGTTTTGCCAAGGTTTTCGCCTACCATTAAGTTATACTATTTACTATTATTTAAGTTTTTATATTATTTCTTTTGAACTTTTTATTTTGATATATTATTTAAGTTTTTATATTATTTCTTTTGAACTTTTTATTTTGATATATTATTTAAGTTTTTATATTATTTCTTTTGAACTTTTTATTTTGATATATGTATTATAGTTAATTATTTAATTATTAATTAAGTTATACTATTTACTATTATTATTTAAGTTCTTATACCATTTCAGTTAATGAAAAGTATCTTCACTTTTAATTTAAATAATAATAAAAGTTATTATTTTATTATTCAAAATATAACTTTCCTGATTTTTTTTTATATAAGCATATATCATATTTAATTGTGTCTATCTTTATTTTAATATATGTATTATATTTAACTATTCAATTACTAATTAAGATTTTTTTATTTTTTTTTGGAAAAAAAACTTTAGATATTATGAAATTAATATATAAAGTATCATTATTATAATTAGATTGTTTACACATTAAGGGTTTATTTTGGAAATGCTAAACGGATGTGTAAATTTTTGGTAGTTATGGGAGCATGAGGTGTACAGACACTACCTATTTATGTGTTATAGGAGCATGAGGTGTACAAACACTACCTATTTATGTGTCCTCTTGATAGAGCAAGACTTCTACTTCAAATGTAACACTAAACTAGTAAAATATCAAATCATCTTGCATTGGAAAAGACTTCTTGTATGGAGCAAGGAATCATCTTGCATTGGGAAAAGCTTCTTGTATGGAGAAAGGAATCATCTTGCATTGGGAATGACTTCTTGTATGGAGCAAGGCTTCTACTTCAACTCTAGAATTGGATTAGGGAAACAAATTATCATTGTAGGACCTTGTTTTATTATCATTTTTTTTCAAAATCATTTTTTTTCGTGTCTTTTTTTTCTTTTTAATTCTTGTTTGAATTGTTAGATGTGGTGTCCTCTCATAAAGAACATCATTTCCAACATGAAGGTCTTGATCAAAAACAACTTGGTCAATGCTTACATTTTCTCCTTCATTAGACTCAAGACACATTACCATTTCATTAATTTCATAATCAAGAACCTCAAACTATCTTTCTCAATAGTTCCATTGGAGTTTTAAGTGAAGGAATCCTTGATTTTTTTTTCTCCCATATCCTTATTGATTTTAGCAATTAATATCCAACAATATGTTAATTTTAGTGCCTTTTGATATAGTTATTTTTGTTTGTGTGTTTATTTCAAAAATGTGAATAGTATATTGGAAAAGTGTGGCCACAAACTTGTCTTGTTATTTGATGAAAAAAAAAAAAAAAAAAGCCATAAATACATGGAAAATTAGAAATCCACTATATTATACTAAATGGAATAACATAGTATCTAAACTATAATAAAAAGTTATTATTTAGTTGTCCAAAATAGACATCTTTCATATTATTATTATTATTATTATTTTTTTTTAAAAGTGACTTTCTTTATATAAACACACAGAATAAGAACAT